>NW_020769332.1:8845014-8865412 GCF_900518735.1 Pseudonaja textilis | reverse complement strand
ATAGATAGATAGATAGATAGATAGATAGATAGATAGATAGATAGATATGGATGGATGTTGGGTATCTTTATACTAGATAGATGGATGGATGGATAGAGACAGAGAAATGGAAGTAGATGGATAGAGAAACAGATAAGACAAACAAATAGGTATAGATTTGAAACAAATGCCCCAAAGCTTACTGAATTCTTAATAGAAATATTCTACTTCTATTAATATTCCATTCTTTAAGGTGACAACATATGGTGTGTTTTTCTAAATAAAGCGAACAGATTCCAGTGAAGGCTCAGAAATCATTGTATCCAGGAGTGACTTGCTTTAACTACCTTTTCTGATTTTCCATCTGTCCAAGTCTTTGGAGTGATGTGCCTTCAAGTTCTCATATCTTTCGCCTTCATTAGCGTTAATGTGCTTAAAAATAAGTACAAAGGTGATGATTAAGGATATCCATTAGTTATCAATTTCAATTACAAATGTTTTTCCATGAGTCATGAATGCTCAAGCTACTGCATATAGCAATAGCACTTAGACTTATAGAACACTTTATAGCGCTTCACAGCCCTCTCTAAGCGGTTTACAGAGTCAGCCTCTGGCCCCTAACAATCTGGATACTCATTTACCCACCTCAGAAGGAGGGAAGGCTGAGTCAACCTTGAGCCTGATGGGATTTGAACTGCCAAATTGTAGGCAGCTGGCTGCAGAAAGTAGCTAGCAGTACTTAAATATGCTTAAACCAGTGGGTTTTTTCCCCACCCTCAAACACAGAAGCAAAACAAGACAGGTGAAAACATCTTTATTTTTGAGATTAGACCAGAAAGCAATATGGTCTAGAATAGATAGAAAAGTCCTTTTGCATAAACACACTGGACGTTGCAAGGCTTTATATGGAAACCATGTGTTGAAAACAGAATAACAATGTTGGAAGGGACCTTAGAGGTCTTCTAGCCCAACCTCTGCTCAAGGCAGGAATCCTATGCCATTCTGGACAAATGGCTATTCAACTTCTTTAATAACTTCCAGTGTTGGATCATTCACAACTTCTGCAGGCAAGTTGTTGTTGCACTGATTAATTGTCCTCACTGTCAGGAAATTTCTCCTTAATTCCAGATTGGATTTTTGCAGAAATAGATTTCTGAAGAACGCTTAGAGCTCTGTACCTGAGAAGTGCAGCAACATTATTATACATGCCCTGAAATTCAAAATGATGGAATTGGGACCTTTTTTTTTTTTTTTTTACTAGGGCCAATACAAAAGGCTTCCCTAATGTTGTTATTGGAATATTTATTAGAATAATAATCTTATTAGTTTTGATCCCCATTACAGAAAAGATGTTGAAACAGCTGGAAAAAGTGCAAAGAGCAACTAAGACGACTAAAGGCCAGGAGACAAAAACATATGAAGAATGATTGCAAGATTTGCGTTTGGCTAATCTAGAGAAAAGGACTAGGGGTTAGATATATTCCAGTATTTGCGATGTTGCCACAAAGACTTATTTTCCAAAGCCCCCGAGGGCAGGACAAGAAACAATGGATGGAAATCATCAAGGAGAGAGGCAACCTGGAATTAGGGAGAAACTTCCTAATAGTGAGGACAATTAACCAGTGGAACAGCTTGCCACCAGAAGTTGTGGGTGCTTCCACTAAAGGTTTTTAAGAAAAGACTGGATAGCTACCTGTCTGAAATGGTATAGGGTCTCCTGCTTGAGCAGGGGGCTGGACTAGAAGACCTCCAAGGTCCCTTCCAACTCTAATCTGATTGAGCTGTTTTATCACCAGTCCCAAATTATTAGTTCTACCACTCAGCTAGATCTATATGAAGTGACCACTGACATCTAGAGGGCTAAACGGGCAACGACTGTCATTCCTTTTAAAAGAAATGTCCGAACTTATTGTACGCTTGAGAAACATCCATTTAACCCTCCCATAATTGCAACATATGAACTGCCATTGCTTGGTAGAGATCCTAGGAGAGCGAAGCCCTAACACTGTGATGGCGAACCTATGGCAGGCATGCCAGAGGTAGCATGCGGAGCCCTCTCCATGGGCACGTGCACCACTGCCAGTTGCTCTTCTGGTTTCTGTCATGCTGGCCGGCTGGTCTTTGTGGGCATCAGAGCGCCCCAAAATACAGCCAAAAAACCAAGCCATTTTTCAGGCTGTTTTCAGACCACTTTCCGGGCCATTTTCCAAGCCATTTTCAGGCTGTTTTCTGGATATTTTTCAGGCCATTTTGGGGTCATTATCAGGCCATTTTCCGGGCTGTTTTCAGACTGTTTTTTGGCCTGAAAACGGCCCGAAAACCAGCCTGAAAACGATCCCCCAAATACCCTCCAAACAGGCATGCGCGTACCAGCCAGCTGGTCTTCTGGTTTCCGGCACTCCAGCATGCATGTATGTTCGTTCGGGCACTCGGTACCGAAAAGGTTAGCCACCACTGCCCTAATATGTGAAGGGTATCAGTTTGGGAAAATGTTGACTATGCAATAATATTTTACCAAAGCAGGAAAAAACACCCCAACTATATTTCCAAGAAAAGAGTTTGGCCTTTTCGTGTACAGTTAGTCCTCGACTTACCATCTTTTATTTAGTAAAACATTCAAAGTTACAATGGCACTGAAAGAAGGGACTTATGACTGGTCCTCGCACTTACAACTTTTGTGGTGTCTACAGTCACGTGTTCAAAATTTGGGAATGTGGCAACCATCCTGCCGTATCAGGTCTGCCATTCCATTCCAGTGATGTGGAGAGGGGGGATCTATTGCTTGGTTAACAGTTTATCCTCCATATTAAATTACTCAGGCCTCGTGCTCTGGAAGGGACACTCCAGCTCTGCATACAGCATTGAAACAACACGGGATGTGGCAGTTACCGGTTTCATAACACGATACCACAATCTCTTGAGACTGAAGGATGCCAATTCAATTCAAGCCAATGAAAGATGCTTAAGAATCAAGCCATGGTGTTAAGGGAGATTTGCCCGCACCCGAATCTCAGGATCTCAGCACCTGAACAACCCTGTTTCCCTAAGGAGCAACCTTAGATGCAGGAAAAACCTCCAACAGCAGGCCCCAAGAATTATGAAGCTGGTTTGAAAAATGAAGTCATATTCACTTTATTTGTATACAATAAAATCAACTGGATTTCCGGACAGACACAGAGTCCCACACTTTATACAGATTTAGGCCAGGACAACTGGACAAAGAGGAGATATAAATTATGAAGTGGGGAAAGGTACGGGGCCCAGAGAGTCACAAATGTCTCTGGAGGGGAAAAAAAAAAAGACCCCCACCATCAGAAGTAAAATCTGCACTCACACATATTCAGTACACCTATCTTGAAAATCCAAGATGCACAGCACCAAAATGAATATAAAAAGAGGCAATCATGTTACTGAAAAAAACTGCAGGCCTGGAGAACTCCACCAGTCCTAATTAATGGAGAAATTAGAGAAATGGTTGGTTTATATACCGATCAATTGTTTCAGGTCGGACGGCTAATACTGCTTCGGAAATACTGTTACTCTAAGCACAAATGCAGAGGGCTAGTCTAGAAAAGGATGAAGTCATAGTTCTGGCTGCTGAGGATATTTTTGTGCACAATGTATATTGCATCGGACTTCAGTGGCCTGAAGTTGTTACAATAAAATAAGTATATTACTGATATGCGGTACCAGGAATGTAAAAAGAAAAATATGAGGAGGGTTGGAGGTCTCTTTCACATCTACAGATCAGTGTATCACTGCAGAATGAAAATTAAGACTCCTGAAAGGTATTTTCCCACATATTGGAATTATCAGCAAAGTTAGCAGTCGGGAGAGCAGGCAGGTACAACAGACTCAAAGCAGGGGTTAAATAGATTTAAGGAAGAAAGTCCCTGAAAATAATAGGTTGAATCTGAAGGTGCTTGTGTGCTATGCAATAAAATCTCTTCATCTACTGTAGCTCTGTTGAGGGAGTTCCTAGATGGATGTAATACGCAGGGGGTGAGAATGAGGGGAAACTGAAAGAAATCAGCAATATAATCCATTGATTTTTGGAGGGAAGCTCACAGTTATAAGAAATGACACTTGCTGGTTGAATCAGCTGCTAGTCCATCTCTGTCAACATCTGGAAAAAAAACCCAATGACATCTGAATACCTCCAGTGGATGGCAATGTTGACAGAGTTATGGATCAACTGAGGGGGGGATGTTAAGATCTCCCCCTTCCCACCAAAAACATCAGGGTGTGCATCAAACTCAACAGAGCAGAAAGAGGCTAATCATTTAGACTACACAGAATTACATACAAAAACACGGTGACTAAACAACTAGGCCCCAGATTTAGACGAGATCTCCCAATTTAGCTTTTTACGAAGTACAAACAAGGTTAATTTTTGGGGGGCGCTTCCAAGGATAGCTTGGTTCCTGCAACTGGAAATGGGCACGGAAACTTGAGAAATACTTCATGGGCTAGTCAATGTTGAAGGAGGCAACCTTCTCAGCTGTTCATAGTGTCCTTGAACCCCCAAACTTCCATGACAGCTATCTGGAAATTTTCGGAGCACAACGGTTGATTGTTGAAAGTATTGCAATGACCCGTCCTTCCGTGATTCAAGTCTCCATCAAGATAGAGGGCTTGGCCATCGCCACCACCTGCAAAGAAGAGAATTTTGGAATGTGTCTACGTCTTGGTGCTATCTCACAATACGGTTGTTGTATCACAGGTAATCCTTGACTTATAGTATAGCAGTAGCAATAGCACTTTGACTTATATACCGCTTCACAGCCATCTCTATGTGGTTTACAGCCTCTTGCCCCCAACAATCTGGGTCCTCAATTTACCAACCTCGGAAGAATGGAAGGCTGAGTCAAGCTTGAGCCTGCTGGGATTTGAACTGCCAAACTGCAGTCAGCTGGCAGTCAGCAGAAGTAGCCTGCAGTACTGCACTCTAACCACTGGCCACCACGGTATATCTGCTACAGAACCAGAATTTCAGTCATAAGTCATGACAGACACAAGTTGAGGCACCCACGTGATTGGCCCTAATTTTATAACATTTTTGTGCCAATCATTAAGCAAATGCCATCGCCATTAAGCAAAGACAACGGTCATTAAGCAAACTGAGTAGTTATTAAATCAATTCTTGTATTCCAGTTGGATTTTTTTTTGCTAGAAACTGTCTGAAGAGCCAGAAATCTGCAAAATGTTGTATGTTACAGTCACATGACTGCAGAAGACTGCAATCAGCTGTAAAGGTTAACGCTGGTTGCCAAGCACACTAAATGCAGTCATATGATCGTGATGTGTATGTGCATGCACAATTATTGGAACTCTGGAATCAGATTGTTAAATAGCTTTTTTTGGGGGGGGGGGGGGGGGGTTGTTCCATTGTAACTTTGAACAGTTGCTAAATAGACTGGTCATTAAGCAAAGACTACCTGTATTTTTGTAGACAGAAGAGAAACACTCGTGTCTTCATATATTTCAAATACCTGCCTCTAGTTCTTTTAACCAGGCTGCTTTGGAATTAAAAGACTATGACTGTCCCGATCATTAAAGGAGACTATTTGTAGCTCGGGGTTGAAATGAAGGGTTCTTGATGCTTTCTGAGCACCGCTGACCCTGATGATGTTACCCAGTTTGGGTAATGAAAGGTCTTCAAAAAAAAACCCAAGCTCAGAGAGCACCAAGGACCCCTCATGACTATCAAAATCCAACATGTGCATAATAATACTCAAGGAATATGGTGTCCATTGAATCTCAATTTATATATTTCATCTAATTGGCATCCTTTGCATAGTTACATCATTGTGACTATGCAGTGGCGCAGTGGCTAGAGTGCAGTACTGCAGGCTATTTCTATTGACCGCCAGCTGCCTGCAATTTGGCAGTTCAAATTTCACCAGGCTCAAGGTTGATTCAGCCTTCTATCCTTCCGAGGTGGGTAAAATGAGGAGCCAGATTGTTGGGGGCAAAGAGGCTGACTCTGTAAACCTCTTAGAGAGGGCTGTGAAGCACTGTGAAGTGGTATATAAGTCTATTGCTATCTATCAATCTATAGCTATCTATATCTCTATCTAAGAGCCGTGGTAGTGTAGTGGTAAGAATGCAGTATTGCAGGCTAACTCTGCCAGCAGTTCGATTCTCCACTGGCTCAAGGTTGACTCAGCCTTCCATCCTTCCGAAGGTGGGCAAAATGAGGACCCAAAATTTTTAGCTTACTCTCTAAAACCACTTAGAGAGGACTGTAAAGTACTGTGAAGCGATACATAAGTCTAAGTGCTATTGCTATTTTACACATGAATCCCTCCATGCCAATGATGTAAAATTTAGTGTTGCTTGCTAGACCTTCAACATTAGCTAGCTGCCTTTCAAAACCATTAGCCCAGTGGGTATAACGTTTTTAGAATACGGTAATCGCAGCATTTTGCGTATTCATTACCACTCTGACCCACATTTCCAGATACTTTTGGCTGTTCACAAATAAAAAGTGTTAAAGCAGCCTCAGCAAGTGCTAACGGAGAGCATGGAAGATAAGGCTCATTTCTCTCTGTAAGTACAAAAGACCGTTTTTGAGAGGAAGCGGAAAACTGGAGACCTACCTATGATGATGCAATCAGCGCTACCGGCCATAAACATGGACGCTGCTTTGGAAGGCAGATTGAAGTGTCGGGCGGAAAGGAAAGGGGAAAGGCGACTGGAAGGATCCGGGGGGAGATTGGTTGAGGAGGGGGAGTCAGAAACGGCCGAAGAATTGTTTTCTTGTTCAGAGCCAGTCATGGCGAGTTCTGGGTGTTTGATTATAACCCACTCGTACCGTTCCACTTCAGGCACCAGCTGGAAGAGGGCAGGAGATTAAATTGAAAAGCGAATGTGTTTAAGCCAGAACTGAAGACCTCTGGAAGAAAGTCACAATGGTTTCTTACCCTGAATACAAAACATTCTCCTGTCCCAAAGAAACTTAGCTTGCCTCCTCCTCGTTTGCGATCATGCCAATCGGTGGACAAATAAGCCCCACAGACCTAAGAGGGGGAGCACAGAAAACAGACACTGCCTTAGGGAGCGGATCTCTTCAGAATGTCAATATAACTGTGGTGGGATATAGTCTGGATTCCCAGCAGGGAGGGGCTGCTTTCCAGAGGGTAAAGAATCAGCAGAGCTTGGAATGTCTGATAGGCAGGAAGAGAACAAAGTCGGACCCTCCTTAGCAGCTCACAAAGTAGAACTACAGTGATACAAGTAATTGCTTTAGTCTGGCAAGATTCTGTCTGGAGGTGAAGAACAATAATGCTGCGTGTCCTTCTTGGGCCTGACAATAGCTGCTGTTTCAGTTGTCATCTCAACTCTGGCAGATTAAAAGCCAAGTGTGTTGAATATCTGAGTGTGCCTCCAATGAATCTTGGGTGGTAAATGCAACAAACAGGAGCATCAAACAAGTCAAAGGGACTTTAGTTGAAAAGAAAGAGAAAACAGAAATTTCTGCTTTTTTTTTTAGGGGAAGAAAATCTTAAGAAAGGGGTCTTCAAACTTGACAGCGTTAAGACTTGTGGACTTCAACTCCCAGAATTCCTCCTCCAGTCATGTTAGCTCAGGAATTCTGGGAGTTGAAGTCCACAAGTCTTAAACTTGCCAAGTTTGAAGACCTTTGTCTTAAGACATTGCTTTGTTCAAGCTTTCGAAATTCATCAAGGGAGCCTCTAACCAGTCTGTTCTTTATCCTTTCACTTACCTCTTGCATAGTTGTTTTAATCAAAAGGAGAGTTGGTTCATGCCCTTCACAATGTGAGTAAAACCTAATGTACAATAGATATAAAAAGATGTCTTTATGAAACATTAATTAATTAACTTCTACTTAAACATTAATTTACCTTCTACTAATTGAATACATTCCCCTAGGATCTGGCAGAGTCACAAACATTGACATATAGCAACTGACTTGATGGCGCACCATCAATACAGGGATATCAATTAATTTTTTCCTACTACAAATCCTTTAAAAAACAACAACGATGGAGTTAATTACTACCTGTTTAGGCTGCAGCCATGCTCTGAGGTGGTAAACAGCAGTAGAGGTTGGCAAAGGGCAAAGCGCTCAGGAATCCATGACCAGATGTCTCTCATCTTCTTCACATCGACAATTTCGGACTTGAAGTTCTCGGCATGAACAGCCAGGTGGACATTCTGCCTGGGGAACAACAAACAAAACAAGTTAAGAAAAGGCAACTGGCTTAAATCAATTCTACCTCTTTCGAGTCTTAAATGGGAAGAGAATTATTCCTAAAAGATAATAGCAGTAGCACTTGGATGTATATAGCAATAGAACTCAGGCTTATATACTGCTTCACAGTGCGTTACAACCCTCTCGAAATGGTTTACAGGGTCAGCTTATTGTCTCCAATAATCTGGCTCCTCAATTTACCGATCTCGGAAGGATGGAAGGCTGAGTCAACCTTGAGCCTGGTGAGATTTGAACTGCCAAACTGCAGTCAGCCGGCAGTCAGCAGAAGTAGCCTGCAGTACTGCATTGTAACCACTGTGCCACCGTGGCTCACCAAGGCTGAGTCGACCTTGAGCCAGTCAGGATCGAACTCCTCGCAGTGAGCATTGAGTTAGCCTGCAATACTGCATTCTAACCACTGCACCACCACGGCTCTTGCCTAAAAAGCTTTGCTTACCACTTTATTACATTGGAAGCCACTCAAAGTCGCTGTAACAGTGAGATGGGTGACATATATAATTTAAATAGGTCAATTGGCAACCGACAGTATCTTTGCCACAGGAGGCTCTAATATTGTGGGGAAGAAAGGGTTAAAAGAAATCGCAAATGTCTTGGTGACAATGAGAAATGTGAGACCAACGCATAAAGAAGACGACCAGGGCACAGAATCATACGTAAACCAGGAACAAGTCCACATAGCCATTTCTTTCTTGCAGCCAAGCTAGATTAAATGCAGTTTAGGCCAGGCAAAATGCAGGAATTGCGCAATGAAATTTTATGCCGAGTAAGTTTTGAGTACGTTTTTGTACATGCCAAGATGATTTGAAATGCAAGAAAACTGTTAAATACAACTTATTTTTTCCCTCCACTTTAACATGGGTATGCCTATGTAGGACGGCCCTTGGGAAAATGTCCATAATTATATTAACGCGATTCATGGTACCAGTGAAGGAGAATATTTATAGCTCAGGGTTGAAATGCAAGGTCTCCTTGGTGCTCTCTCTGAGCCAGGTTGTTTTCTTGCAGATGTTTCATTACCCAACTTGGTAATAATCATCATTATTTATTGATTTATGAGCTATGACCTATTATTTGCTGTTTATGTGTACACTGTGAGCTTACGCACCAGAGCCAAATTCCTTGTGTGTCCCATCACACTTGGCCAATACAAGAATATCCTCCCCTCCCCTCTCTTCTAAAAAGGCATATGCTTTTGGGAGCCACAGCTTATTTCATCAAATGGCAAATCAGCTCAAGTGAGCCGCAGCTCATGAAAGCTTCTGCCTTTTAATAAAAACGTGTTAGTCACGTTTTCCAGACTGCTTCCTTCATCATAGACAGACCTAGGTCTTCTAATACAATATTTTACTTCAGGTGGTCAACTGGACTATTGCAAACAGGCAATAACATCTTCAATGTGGCCCACATTTAGTGTCCACAATGCCTCTGTAGATAGGTAGGTGGCACTGCAAAAAAGCCTGAAATTGGATTAAGGGCTATTTTTGGAACATCTTGGAGAACCTACAGTCAACACATTTTCCCTTATATGCCAGAAGACACCAAGTCCAAAGAGTAGCAAATCACAGTGGAGTACATGGTTAGCTACCGTTTTCAAAGCAATTTTTGTATACTTAAGAGGAGTTTCATGTTTAACATCACATTCCCCCTACAGAATGTGGTTCGTAAAAGTTAGTTTTGTATATACCATTCTGGTAGCTTCCTGCAACTGCTGAGCACCAAAACCTGGATAGGTTCTAAAACAAATATACTCCTCTAAAGTGTAAAGTTCAGTTCCTGATAGAGGGCCTAAACACCAGATTAACATCTGTCTAACTGTGGTGGCACAGTGATTAAATGCAGTATCGCAGGCTGACTCTGCCTGTTGCCAGGAGTTCGATCCTGATCAGCTCAAGGTTGATTCAGCCTTCCATTCTTCCGAAGTTGGTAAAATGAGGATCCAGATTGTTGGGGACAATAGGCTAACTTTACAAACTGCTTAGAGAGTGCTGCAAAGCACTATGAAGCGGTATATAACCTAAGTGCTGTTGCTGTTGCTACCTATGTCTGACTAGTTCCAAAAAATATGGAAGTGATGGTCAGTGGAACTCCATTCCTGTAGACTCGTGACTATCAATGAAATCCATGAGGTTTATAATAATGAAGAGAAACAAAGCTTGCCTAGAATACGAACATGACTTGCCCAATATTTGAGGGGCTGTCACAGAGAGGAGAGGGGTCAAGCTATTTTCCAAAGCATCCAAAGGCCAGACAATGAATAATGGATGGAAATTGAACAAGGAGAGAGATTCAACCTAGAAATAAGGAGAAACTTTCTGACAGTGAGAAGAATCAACCCATGGAACAGAAGTTGCCTTCAGACATTGTGGGAGCTTCATCCTTGGAAGCTTTCAAGAAGAGACCGGACTGCCATTATCAGAAATGGTGTAGGGTCTCCTGCTTAGACTAGGTGACCTACAAGGTCCCTTCCATCTCTGTTATTAATTTGACAGAAGCAAGTAAAGACAGCCTTGCATTTTACTGCACTGCCACCAACTCACATAAGCTTATTGCTACCATTGTCTTAGTGTAGCCACAGCCATTTGGAAGCCGAATCAAATTAGAGTAGCGGAGCATGAAGATTCAAATGTTCAAACCTACCTTCTGGGAGATGTACTGCTGCAAAGCAATGCAGCAGATACGGAATTGACAGAAAAGAAGGCATGAGAAGGGAGATAAAAAAAGGAGAAATCAAGAAAAGATCAGCAGTTTCATATATCCCCATCCAGTGCATGGAAAAAGCCTACAGAGAAATACAGAATAAGATTTGAGCAGACCAACAGTTAAATTTCTTTCTTTCTTTCTTTCTTTCTTTCTTTCTTTCTTTCTTTCTTTCTTTCTTTCTTTCTTTCTTTCTTTCTTTCTTTCTTTTCTCTTCCTTCCTTCCTTCCTTCCTTCCTTCCTTCCTTCCTTCCTTCCTTCCTTCCTTCCTTCCTTCCTTCCTTCCTTCCTGTCAGTTCTTAATTCCTTCAATGGTTTTTAAATTTTCTAGGCCACGTTTCTTTTATAGGAATTTCCCTCACTCTGATTTCTAGTTCATTTATCTATGGAGATTCTCAGTCCTCCAAGTCAAAAGGCAACTGGACTTCGTTTTTTCCTTGAAGATGTTTCACTTCTTATCTAAGAAGCTTCTTCTTCAGAACTGAAGAAAAACAAAGAAAGCCCAGTTCTTGTTTTTTTTTGAAGAAAGGATCTTTGATTTAATTCATTTATTTTAATTTACTTTTCCTGACTCGAGTTCATTTGTCCATTCAACAAATCCCTTTTATCTTTGTTTTCCCCAAGCGCAGGGATTTTAAAAAGCATCATCAATACATATAGCAGATTATGCCTTATGATTTCAGGAGCAAGATACCGAAGGATCCATTAGAAAGGAGTCTTAAAAGTCATTTTAAGATTCTTATCACTGCTAAGCGAATCTGAATGTGTGAATACAGCGAAGGTGTTATTAAACCAAAGACTCTGTTAAAAGTTCATTCTAGCATCAATTTTCACAAGCTCTTTTTCTTTTTTTAAGCCAGAAGCAGGGAATATATTAACTGGAGGTTGCTGAATGATAAGGTTTGTGGGAAACTGAATGCAAGAGCTACAGGAATAGAGTTATATAGCTATAGAAATGATGCCCTTTACGAGCATGAAATATCAATTACTGATTTTGCTGCTAAATTATTTGAAGCTTTTCTATTTTGGGGTCAGGCAGCAGCTGGGAAACCAATTTTTTCACTGAAGTTTCTGTTTCAAATCCCTAAAAAGTGATCACATAAAAGGGCAAAACTATTCTTCCAAGTTCTAGAAATGCAACAGACCCCCAAATCATGATTTAAGTTATCAGAAAGCAGATTTTACTGGGAAAGATCTTGCAGCACTGAGGAAATGTTTTAAAAGGAATTCCCACTGGGATCTCCTTCACTAGATAACCACTTGTCAGGAATGGTTTAAATTTGGATTCCAATGCTGAAGAAAAATTTAGACGCAAGAGCTCCTTCAAACTAAATGGGACAGAACATTAACTTTTTTTTTTCAAGATTATACAAAAAATTGCCGTATCTCGTCAACTACTGGTTTTGGCCACAATTTTAGCAATATATGGAATATTGATCCAGCCCCCCCTCCCCCCAAATATAAGGGTTAAGAGGCGTTAATACTGGCCCATGCTTAATTTGAGGAATTTTTTTAATCCTCAAACACACTTGTGGACTTTAATGCCTTAGATGCTTGCTATCGTGATTTGAAAATGCTGTCCAGTTGATCCAGAGGTCGCCATTTTGCCCCTGAAGAAATATTCTGGAAAAATAACCTAATATTTGCTGGGTAACGTGACAAATTACAGAAAAAAACAATCTGCTGAGGTTGTTCTCTTTGATTCAATTAAACTTAGAGGTATGATAAATACACTGTGAGCTTATGCGCCGGAGACAAATTCCTTGTGTGTCCAATCACACTTGGCCAATAGAAATTCTATTCTATTCTATTCTATTCCTATTCTACTTCTATTCTATTCTATTCTATTCTAATTCCTATTCTACTCTATTTCTATTCTATTCTATTTTATTCTATTCTATTCTATTCTATTCCTATTCCACTCTATTTCTATTCTATTCTATTCTATTCTATTCTATTCTATTCTATTCTATTCTATTCTATTCTATTCTAATTCCTATTCTACTCTATTTCTTATTCTATTCTATTCTATTCTATTCTATTCTATTCTATTCTATTCTATTCTATTCTATTCTATTCCTATTCCTATTCCATTCTATTTCCATTCCATTCCATTCTTATTATTCCTACTCTACTCGACTCTATACAGTCTACTATACTCTACTCCTAAAACTTTATGCTTCGTCAAGTTTCCAAAAACTGACTTTTTCACATATACACCTATACTGTATAGATTATCTATATTTTCACAATGGTTGAAACTGAGCACAGATACGCTTGATTTTACGATAGCATTTATTCCCCACAATGCAAGAATGTAGTCCCTAGATTTTTTAAAAAAAAGCTTTTAGGGAAGACGCTGTAGACGCTACCTTTTCTGCTTCACCGTTATGCCTTTCTGCTGCAGGGCCTTCTCGTTGGCCATTTGCAGAAGCTGAATCTCTTTCCGCGAGAAGAGGCGGATGGCGAAAGCTTTCTCCAGCAGTCTCTCGGGAGAGACCCACTTCGCAATGTCCCTCACGAACGCTCGGATGTCCTGCTGTACGTTTTCCGACTCCTGGGTCTGCCCAACTCTGAACTTGTGGAAGAATTTGAGGAGAGCCAACGCAACCCGGTAGAGCACCTTGTAACCTTCCACCAGGAACACATCGAAGACGCGGGCGAGGTAAACGAGGGGCAGCTCCCCGAAGAGCCACCGGTGCCAATCCGAGTAGACTTCCAGCACGTCTTTGGAGACGGCCACCATAAGTTTATGAGCTGCCTGGCAGTACTTATTAACCAGGTCCCCGAATGTCATGCAAGACGACTCGAAAGCCAAGAAGGTCTGATCGATGAAGTGCTTAGACGGGTCGTTGCAGGCCAGGATGCGGCAAACTTTCTCAAAGCACTCGGCCTCATCCCTGCTGTAGTGAAGGAGGAGGGCCACCACGGAAGGCAGAGCCGGGCAGAATGAGATGTCTGGGAACTGGTTCCCAATGCAAGAGATAATCTTCCTGATGGCGCCAATGCCTTCCGCGTTCAGGCAGTAGGTGGGGACCAAGCTATTATCTACGAATTCTGGAAGGGGAAGCGTGTTGCTGTTTCTCTTGCCAACAATTTTCACCACAATGTCTTGGTAGACGTGGGCATCGGGGGTCACCGTGCGGCAAGGGATAGAGCTGATCAATTTGTCATATACTTTGGCTCTTAAAGAGTGGCTCTTGGCCCAGTAACCTTGGCGAGCCAGTTGTTTCAGCATTTCAGTGTGAAATTCGGTGCCGGTCAGTTCCTTCTCATCTTCGGCCTGGATGGTAGCATCCATCTTATCCCAATCTATAAACCTACTGTATTCACCCATGGTTGCCAAGGCAGTCTTAAAGACACAACATCAGCAATTTCTTTTTAAGTAGTCCCTTGGAAAGTTTACCCTGCCTCCTGCAATAGAACAAAAGGTTATTTAAATTTGGAAGTGTCAGGTTACCTTTTTGTGGCTAATTGTATAGGAGTGAGGGCACATTACTGGATGGAAACAGTCCTTTTTTTTAAAAAAATGGAATTATGTAGGCAACGGCTTATATTTAATGTACACAACTAATTAGCGCATAACCCAATACTTTCTCTCAAGGATGACTTGAGAAGCTAAGAGACAATTTCTGAATGCATTAAGTGGCTACAGAATACATATGGAAGATTATAAATGGCAGTCAATTGTCATCTCACACATAATAGCAATAGCACTTAGACTTATATACCGCTTTACAGTGCTTTGCAGCCCTATCTAAGCGGTTTTACAGAGTCAGCCTCTTGCTCCCAACAATCTGGGTCGTCATTTTACCCACCTTGGAAGGACAGAAGGCTGAGTCAACCTGGAGCCTGGTGAGATTCGAACTGCCAAATTGCAGGCAGTCAGCAGAAGTAGCTTGCAGTACTGCACTCTAACCACTTCGCCACCGAGGCTCTTATTACTTAACAAAAGTTTAAGATATTGTTTTCAGATAATAGAGATATAACTTTCTAGAAGACCACACACTCCTGGGTCTTCTACATGGCTTTGTAATTGCAAACTCACACCTAATAAAGGATCTCACTCATTATAATCTAATAATAATGAACAGTAATTTATAGCACTTTAAATTGATCAATCAAAATCTACAGGACTCTCTTTTTTCCAAAAGCACACATAAAAGACCACTCAATATACCATTTTAAAGTCTCCCACGGTATTTCTCAACCTGAGCAACTTCTAGATCTGCAGCTCTGAGTTCCCAAAATTTCTCCAATAACTATGCTGGTTGGGGAATTCTCAGAGTAGTTGAAGTCCCTTATTTTGAAGTTTTGCAGGCTGAGGAACATTGATTTAGGAACTCACTTTTGACAATTGTTTGATTAAACTGGCCAGCCTAACCATCTTATATTCCCTAATTGAAAAACAATACCCCCAAAATCCCCAACCATGATAAATTCTTTCTGCTTTAGAGAATGAATGTTTTTTTCTTTTGTACTAATTAGTACAAACAATTACAATTCCACTAATAGTTTCTCTGTATTTCTTATTGTAAGTCACCTTTTGCTATTTTATCTATGAGCCATTGTTTTTTTAAAAAAATTATAGTCTCAAACATTCTGAAAAAGAAAAAAAAGATCAATACAATATGTGACTAGAGAAGGATTTGAGCCCCTACCCAAACAGTAGATTTATACAATGTACAGGCTTCTGCAACGGAGTTCCTTAGTCTCTTAATCTGAACTCAGTTCTTGGAATTGTGCTTTGTGCCTGGGACAGAAGTGGAAGCAGGCTGAAGGGAAGAGATAAAGCTGTTATTGCTACTCAAATGCCTGACTTTGCAACTCAAACACGTGACCCAATGGTTCACGGCAAAGCCATTGGGTTCAAGGGTTGCATTTTCTTGCAGTTCAGCTGTGACAATCAAGAAGAAATGACAAGCAAGCGTTTACAGAAAGCTGGATACTAATTTCACGTTATGCAACATAGGACTAATACAGGCAACTGATGGTATTTTTCTAGAAGAGCAGGCTGAGTTAAACGTGTCATTAGTTTGGAGTCGTTGCATTGCTACAAGAGACCCAAGTTCCCCCCCCCCCCCCGGTGAATTCCATGGATCCTTGTCTAGTGCCAATTTATTTTTGCATTTAAGCTTTGTGCGTTTAAACTTTCATTTCCTATCCCAGTAAGCATGGCGTTATTAGCCATAACCACACCAGCAATAAGCTTACATAGCTTCTATTAATTATCTGATTAACCCATCACCTTAAAGATATCATTGGTAGACCAGGAAAATGGATTATTTGTCACAGTCTTGTATCACGGCTGCTAACATGAGCTGCTACAAGAAAGTTTTTAGCGGCACAGATTCATTAACAAAACTACAATTGCTGGAAGATCTCTTAGCAATTTGGAGAAGTCTGGTAGATGACAGTTACAGATAATGGGGAAAGAGGCCTGCAAACACTATAATTGAATAGTAGTTCTTGTTTAGAAATACAAGGTCATTATGGCCCACTTAAAACTGACACGTGTGTGTTCCACAGTGTTTTCTAACCACAGATTAAATGGGAGCTATACAAATATAGTCTATTATACAAACAGACTCCAGCTACATTAGCTTTTTGTTCATTGTGTTCATTGAATTTTATAGCGTTCGACAGCAATACTGTCAAGTGTTTCAGTATTTTAACAAATAAAGTATTTCTTCCATAGAGAAAGATTATACCGTGCTTAAAGATACAATTATTAAAACAACTTTGCTGGAAAGGGGCTGACACGAAGCTAGATGTTAGTAAATTATCATTTTAATTTATCCATGTTATTTATTTATTTTCAGCCCATTTTTATATATTTGACAGGTGACTGATAGGAGACCAAGGCTTATGGAACTGGTACATGCTTGAGACCAATTCTACCATTGCAACCGGTCCTCACACTTATGACCATTGCAACATTCCCACAGCAACATTATCAAAATTCAAGCCCTTTGGCAACTGGCATGAAAGTTGCATTGTTCAGAGATGAGGAGATTGCTATTTGCGATTTTCCTAGTCACCTTCCAACAAAGTCAACTAGGAAGCCAGATTTGCTTAATGATTATGTAATTCCTTTAATAACTGGAATGACCATGAAGGTCGTAAAATCAGCCCTGACTACTTAACAATTAGAAATTCAGATGCCAGTTATGGTCATAAGTTGAGAACTAGAAATAATAACCTATAACTAGGTTATAATAATCTATAGCTTGAAAATGGAAACAACGGCAGTCTAATAAACCTTTTTTTTAATCATATAATTATGAAACCCAAACATTAGCCTCTTTCTTACCCACACTAAAAACGATCAAATGAATCTATAAACTTGAATCCTTATAATCCCCTTGAAATTACATTTTCTCAGCTATTAAGTTGAATCTATAGCATTCAACTGAGAAAGACTGATAGATCCAAACTAACCAGATTCGGTTAAAAAATCAGTAGTACCAATGTTTGTTTTTTCTTCCTTTCTAGAGAAGAAAAAAAGGCTTTTAAGCATCTTGCTTGCTGAATGGTTATAAAAAAATTAGAGAACTTGCAACTAACCAAAGTTAGTTGTAGAATGTAGAATGCAGCCAGGATGACTGAATATCTAATTCTCAGATTAAAAATCTAAGAAAACAAATTTGGGGGTGTCTGGAAATTTAAAAACTTACTTTTATGAATGTGAAACTTTAAGCTGTAGTTAAAATGGCTGCATACGAGTTTATTTTAAATGCTTTTGGTATCAATGTAGCCCTTTCTTCTCTCTCAATGGCTTTTCAACCCAAAGTCATGAGAAAAATGATAGCTTAATTGGTTACTCGTGGTTAAAATGTTCAATTATAATCTCCTTAATTTCTTGAAAAAAATCTGGAAGAAAATATCTATGCTGATGCTTTGCAGCACATAGGTAGTAATGTTTACCGCCTGAAGGCATAATTACTTTTAGGAAGCACCAATTAAAACACTATAAAAATGATAAACAAGGGCAGTTTTATTTTGTTTATTTAACCTGTAGGAGATTGGCCATTTCAAGTTTACAATTTGGCGCATTTGAACTTAGCATTGCAGGATGAGGAAAAAAAACATCTATATAAATAGGTGTTTAACATCTAATCTTTTGTGTTTATGCAACACCAGCTCTGTAACTATGATAGTTTAGTTTGTTTGAAGTATCAACAACCAGTCCAGATAACTAGAGATAGCAACAATCATTTTAGATTGTTCATGTTTTGAGATATATCTTACCTTTACTACCGGTACTTATAAAGCTCATGCTAAAAAGCATAAACCCATTCCATTTCTAATATGACCATTCTATTTATTATCAAATTTATATGATGGAAAGGGATTACAATGCTCTATTCTGGAGGATGCTAAACTAATCAGAGTGCAAGGCAGGAAAATCTCCAAAAGGCAACCCTTTGCGTGCAATGCATTGTTACACACATTCATTCTGTAGTTCTTTTTTTTAAACTAATTTTATTGAATTTTCACCTTTAAAAACAAATTCTATATACATTTTTGCAGTTTTTTGTGACATCAGTTAGTCCATTCTCCTGTACATACATACATACACTATTTACAATTTAAACTTTTAAGTTATCTTTTCTTTCTGTTGTCTAACCAGGCATACCATTTTCCCCAGACTGTATAGTAGTTCTAATAAATTTGGTGGATGGACAACAGCGATGAGTGCACTGCCTGAAAGACCCCCAAATATGAGATTAATTAGTGATCATGCAGAAAAAAACTATTTCTGCACTGGTTTAAAGTTGACACTGTATTAATGGGACATAACCAACTGAGCAGCTGTTGTGCAAACTGGCAGATAATCAACGTGGAATCCGAAGCACGGGCAGGTAACTAACAGGTTGCTGATGCGGGTAGGCAGGTAGGCACTCTGATTATGCTTGTCTTGCAAGGAACCATGGGACAAGGAGGGGGAATAATGAGGGGGCCTGAAAAAGGAACCCAGGTTCCCCCCCCCCCCGCAGCACCTTGCTCCCTCCATCCTCAAGCCAAGCCCTACTTCTTTCGGCAACTCCCTTCCCCGCTACCTTGCCTGCGTGAAAAGGCAGCCCCTTACCTTCGTCTCGCCTCCCCTGTCCTCAGGAAGCCCACGTGCATGCGCCTTGCCCGCCCTTTTCTTTACCTCCCTCCCGGAGCGCGCTTCCGCCTCACCTGTAGACTCCGCGCTCCAGGTAACCAGGCGCGAAACCCACCTGGACAGCCAGCGCAGGCGCAGTTGACAGTCTCCGATTTCGCCCCTCTACTTTGGTCCGCGCAGGCGCTTCCTGTACTTATTCTCCGGGTTTCTGGCGCGCACGCGTAGTGAGGATTCCAAAGCCGGTGCGGTTTGTTTTGGGGGGGGTGGGGGGGAAAGAGGAAGGGTGCTGTCACGCGCATGCGTAGTGGCGCTCCCTCGCATCTTCCTTGGAGGATGGAAGTGCAACATCACTTTTTAAAAAATTCTAGGACGCGAGGGCTAGAATTAACCAGAATTAATTAATTAATTAGAATTAATTAATCAATTAAGGAGTGCTAGCTAATCATCCTGTGAACGGGTCACTGTCGAGAATCAGGAAAGTCTAAAAGAGAAGAATATGAGGGATCATAACGTGGGAAAAGCAGAAACTTCAAGCTGTATCTCCTGCAAATTTTCTGTTTCCAGGTGAAGGATCGGAAACATTTGCAGGAAAGGAATAAGGAAAGGGAAAAAAAAGAGAGCAAGGAGAAGGAGGGAAAGGAAGAAGAAAAGGAAGGAAGGAAAAAAGGAAGAAAAAAAGAAGGAAAGTAAGAAAAGAGGAAGGAAGGGAAAAGGAAGGAAAAGAAAAGAAAAGGAAGGAAGGAAATGAGAAGAAAAGGAGGGAAGGAGAAAGAAAGAAGGAAAGAAAAGAGGGAAAAAAGAAAAAAAGGAAGAGAGGAAGGGAAAGAAGAGAAGGAAGGAAGGACTAAAGAGAGAAAGAAAAGAATAAAAGAAGGAAGGAAGGAGGATTTTGTGAGAACAAGGAAGCAAGGACAGAAGGACGATTTTGTGAAAGGAAGGGAAGAAGGGCCAGGCTATAGCCCTCCATCCTTTCCATCTTCAGGCCTTTCTGGGATGTGGAAGAGTGGCCTGGATTAGTATGAAAGGAAATATACATCTGGAAGTTTCTTCACTTACCATAATTGGACAATTATTCATACTGAGCCATGGTGGCACAGTGATTAGGATGCAGTACTGCAGGCTACTTCTACTGGCTGCCTGCAATTTGGCAGTACGAATCTGACCAGGCTAAAAGTTTGACTCAGCCTTCCATTTTTCTGAGGTCGGTAAAATGACCCAGATTGTTGGGGGCAATACACTGACTCTCTAAACCCCTTAGAGAGGGCTGGAAAGCATGGTGAAGCGGTATACAAGTGCTATTGCTATTTTCCTTCCTTCCTTCCTTCCTTCCTTCCTTCCTTCCTTCCTTCCTTCCTTCCTTCCTTCCTTCC
>NW_020769332.1:8809858-8841530 GCF_900518735.1 Pseudonaja textilis | reverse complement strand
CTATCTATCTATCTATCTATCTATCTATCTATCTATCTATCTATCTAATTACTGTCAACTATTTTATCTATAAAGCTTCCATTTCAGTAAAAGTGATTCTGGGCAACACAAAACAATCATATAAAATTATAACACCAAAGTCATTATAAAAACAATCATGATAAATTCAAAGACATTTGGGAGTTGGTTCACCAGTTTTAAAATTGTTGAGGTTGAGGACATTGAATTGGAAGAACACAGAAAAGAAAAAAGCAAGATATGAAGAAAAATATAAAGACACAAAATAGTACAATTGTGCACCAATGATCAACATGTAATTGCTAAAATGTATATAAACATTTGTTAAAATCTGAAACAGGAAAAACATGTTAAAGAATGTATGATAAAGTGGACTAAGATGGTTTTTCAAATAATTCTTGGTATGCTTTTTTTGCTGAGATCCAAAGATGTGTTTTCGGGTACAAGTTGCACATGCTGTATATCTATTGATAGAAGCATCACTTATCATAGTTTGACATGTAGGCTAGTTAAAGGAAAATGGCCCATCAAATCAGTATCACCTCATGGTAGCTGCATGGAGTGTTCTTGTAACCGAAATGGTGCACCATTGCATACTGGATTCTTTTAAAAAAAAAACCCACAACTTTCCAGCATAGTCCAAACTTATCGGATCACCTTGTGGTCTCTTATCCCGTTGCTAACCGTGCCTCACACTCTTACCCTTTGTGAATCATTCAAGGTTAGGAAGCTCCTGCCCCCTGCTGTAGCGAAAAACCAGGTCAAGCTCAGCTCCTGGTGATCCATGGACATCTGATTTCTTGGCAATGATAAAGAAATCATTTGCCCTTCTGGATATATGTTTTCAGCTCTTCATCTACAATGCTGGGTTTCTGCTTGGTCTCTGATCCAAAGAGAAATCCGCTTTGCTTTTTTTTAGGATCAGCTACAGTCTACTACCATATTTACTCTGATTCTTTATCTCCTTCTTCCAGCCACTTTTAAATTGGCCAACCATTGTTTTGAATTGCCAAAGTGGGCCTGTTTCTTGTTGCTCCAGATCCCTCTACCACACTGCAGCCGTTGGCAGCCAGAATAACCACAAATATGGATCCTAACCAGTGTGGCCCAATTTGATGTGGAACGAAAAGAGGCATCAAGCATTTAAAAGGAGAAGAAGAATTGGGGGCCCTGGTCTCTCTCAGCAACTATCAGAGTTGTTGGAGAGAGAGAGAGAGAGAGAGAAGGTGGATGGGTGCCAGAGAACAACATCTGGTTGGAAAAACCCATCAGGGTATGGAAAACATGTAATGTGGATTCTCTTGGCTTTTGCACAGAAAGGGAGACAAGGCAGGCGTTTGGCTGTGGCAGACACCGTGGTTTTATGGTGACTGCAGAGAAGGCTATCTCTATTTAGGTTCTGTTTCAACTAAGCCTGCGGAAACGTAGAGGCAAATCTCTCTAACATGCATGGACTTCAACTCCCAGAATCCCTCAGCCAGCATATCCTGTAGTAATAGGCACCTCAGCTGAAATCCCCAAACAGGTGGAGCACCATTAGCATTGATTAAAAAAAACAAGAAATCACCACCGGTCAATTGCAAAAGGCAGCCTTACTTGAAACAGCTTACATCCTGTGCTGATACTTTTAATATTATCAAGCAACAGCTGCCTATTGCAGGTCTTCGAGAGGTGGATAAAACTGCCAAACCCAGACTAAATTGTATGACAGTGCGACAACAACAACAACAAATATGACTTACCTGTGTCCCAAAAGTTGTGGGAATATAAAGTGAAAAAAATTGTCGACAATGAGAGGGTGAAGATCTTGTGAGACAGATCGTCATTTGGAACACAACACGCCAGATATCACAGTCACTGAAAACAAGCATGCAATTTATTGATATTGCTGTACCAGGAGACGCCAGAGTCGAAGAAAAAGAACTGGAAACGATCAGGAAATGTCGCAACCAGGCCAGTGAAACTACGCGATTATGGATGAAATATGTAACAGTGATACCCATTGTCATTGGGGCGCTTGGTACCATGCCCAAGAATTTTACAAAACACATCAAGAAATTGCAGCTTCCTGCCATAACACCAGTGGAACTGCAAAAAACTGCGCTACTTGGAACATCGTATATTTTAAGAAGATACTTGGTTGATACCTAGGACGCTGGCAGCAACCCGTATCATCCACCAGCAGCAGTCAATGATATTTGTGATACATTCTTAAATGTTCAGTTGATTGAGTTTCATGTTTAATGAACAAAAGATAACAACAATATCAATAACCAATTAAAAAATCTACTGTGAATGGGAAAATAATTCCCAGCTTCACAGTTGATCCGTTTCAATTATTTGATGAAGTTAATATGGACAACCAAGTGATCATTAATTAGGCCAATTAAGGGGCACAGAGAGAATGAGATAACATTCTGATAAAGCCTATTATCTGGATTTTTCAAAATATGGATTCTATACGATTTTTTCCCCCTGGAAGGAATGACCTTTGCAATGATCAGACCACAGATTAATCCGTATCTTTCACAACAAAGAGGTACAGTGGAGAACCTTTGCCAATGGCTGATTTTACCTTTGTTTTGCAAGTAAAATTCTCCCTTTTACCCACACCGTCTTCCTGGCTGACAGTCCCAGTCCCAGGGCAGGTCATGGCAAAATTTAATTATCTTTGATAAACTTTTGGCACAGTAACTCCGATAAAATTTCAAGCAGTTCGGTGCTCTGTATGGGAACGGCAAGGAAAAAATGAATTGTTGTATTGTCCTGTTTGATGTCACTGCCAGGGCAGGCTTGCCGAGCCACCTGCCTCTGCTTGCTCTCCTCCTAGGTCATGTCAGGGATGGGACAGGTTTTGGCACAAGGAGGTTTTCTGAGTAGGTGACCAACCAGAACAACTCACGAAGATCCAAACTAAAGCAGGACACTGTAAGGGGGAAAAAGTATTCTGGAAAGCAAAATGTTAACAGCTGGTAAGACGGCTGCTTTTGAGGAACTAGACTCCTAGATCAGACTAAACATTTTGTGTGACATTTTTTACCTTCAAAAAGCAACAAGTAGGGGAAGAGTACAGGATGGTAGACTTCCATGGTTCCTCACTGCTTGCATTTAAGACATACATTGAGAGCTTTTATACCAGAGACAAATTCCTTGTGTGACTAATCACACTTGTCCAACCAACTCCTCTTCTCTTCTCTTCTCTTCTCTTCTCTTCTCTTCTCTTCTCTTCTCTTCTCTTCTCTTCTCTTCTCTTCTCTTCTCTTCTCTTCCCTTCCCTTCCCTTCCCTTCCCTCCTCCCCTCCCCTCTCCTTTATTCTTATTCTTATACTTGTGATTAGGACATAGGAGATATTGGAAACACACACTGATTTGGGGAAAAGAGGCTTTGAAGCATGCAGGAGTGCAAATATCGCTTCTGCCTGCAGCTCTTTAAAGCAGCCGTATCTCTTCCTGAAATTGCACAGCAGCACATCCATCCTGAGCAAAGAAAGATGCAGCTGCTTTCAAGAGTGCTGGTATTCTTGTATACTCCGAAGCTATGGAATGGAATCGAAAGCATTGTACAGCCCTAGTTGAAGACAGCCAGCCAATATAGAATATAATATTATTATCCATGACTTTGTCTTGCTTCTGTTAAAATCAACAGTTGGCAGCCATCTTTAGATGTGATGGAAGAAGATCCCATGGTTTTACTACTTAAAAGTCCTTCCCTTAAACAATCCCAGTTGTTGACACCTCAAAAAAGGGGAGAACTGTCTCCCTCCCTATTTTCCCCACTGCACAGGCATCTCTCTACCTCTCCTTATTTGACGTTGTTGTAAGCCAGGGGTGGCAGCTTCCTCTGGGTGAGGACCACAAGTCATTCTCCTGAGCAGTTTAGATGATCGCTGAACAACTTCTGGAGACACAATGACTCATAATTTGCAAAATATTCCATTTTGGAGCAATCTGTTTTTTCCAGAAATGCTTGTTTTTTTTTCCCTCCTAGAATGTTCCATTTCTACCCCTGAACAGATGGATATGAGCATTTGGGGGGCTGGCTGGTATATTTCCGAGATGTCTGGAACAGAAAGTGGCGCATGGTGTTCCAGACACCTTCTTCTAACAGAAGAACTGCTTCTGCCCCATTCATCATGTTGCTTGTTCTTTGTCAAAGAACCAAAGCAGATTTCACAAATAAGGGCCTTGCTCTTTGCATCATCTTGTCCCAGCTAGACCTGAGATATGCCTCAAGTTGTGATATCCAAGGACTACAAGTAACTGCTAGTTTACAGAGGACTTTCCTCTCTTAGAAGGGTCAAGTCATTTTTCTTTTTCTTTTGGGATAATAATATCCTGCAGCTCCTTGTTCTCTTGACTGCTCACAAAATGCATTGATTTTGAAGAAGAAATTTTTTTCTTCCTCTTCTTCCACCTACATTTTAATGTTGCTTGTTGTTATTATCTCTTGTTATCTTATTATCTGTTGCTTATTATTATCTTTCCCAAAGCACCAGAAGACAAGACAAGAAGCAACGGATGGAAACTAATCAAGGAGAGAAGCACCCTAGAACTAAGGCGAAAATTCCTGTCAGAACAATTAACCGGTGGAACAACTTGAATGAATGAATGAATTCTTCATTGGCCAAGTGTGATTAGACACACAAGGAATTTGTCTTGGTGCATATGCTCTCAGTGTACATAAAAAGAAAATCTACAAAAGATACATTCACCAAGAATCATAAGGTTCAATACTTAATATAGTAATAGGATACAAACAGGCAATCAAATCATACTAGGAAACTGTCCATATAAATTGTAAGGATACAAGCAAGGAATTATTTGTTTAGCAGAGTGATGGCTTTCGGGGGGAAAACTGTCCTTGTGTCTAGTTGTTCTGTTGTGCAATGCTCTATAGCATCGTTTTGAGGGAAGGAGTTGAAACGGTTTATGTCCAGGGTGTGAGGGGTCCGTACATATTTTCACAGCCCTCTTTTTAACTCCTGCAGTGTATAGGTCCTCGATGGAAGGCAGGTTGGTAGCAATGGTTTTTTCTGCAGTCCTAGTTGCTCTCTAAAGTCTGTGTCTGTCCTGTTGGGTTGGCAGAGCCAAACCAGACAGTTATAGAGGTGCAGATGACAGACTCATCTATATAGAGCCTCCTGCTTGAGAAAGGGGTTGGACTAGAAGGCCTCCAAGGTCCCTTCCAACTCTGTTATGCTGATGAATAGCCACAGAACGTAATTCCATGGCTATTCCATGGAATTCCAGAGAGGCATCTTTTCAATCTCTCCACCCACAAACCAAATTCTAAATTGGAGACACGAGCAGACGGATCCATCTTCTTTATTCTTCCATTAGCAAGCCATCTATAATTCTGCCCCCATTTTATTGGATTGTTCCTGGCCAACCGCGGTTGACTATGCAAAGAATTTGGGATGCTGGCCTATCCCGGGCAGGCTGGAAAGGGTAAGGTTATCAGTTTATTCCTTCCCTTCCTTCGGTCGCAATCTCCTTCTTGCATCTTTATTAGAAGAGGGTCTACAAATGTCAAACATCCTTTGCAGAAATCGGAGCAGCCTTTCAAAGCTCAGCTGCATCTGGATAATGTAGGATCCCGTCAAGAAATGTTTATGGAACATGGACTGGGGTGGGGGGAGCGAGGTGGGGAGGGGGTAGGCAGCCGAGCTGGTGGAAATCAAAGCGTTTGACAAGAGCAAGAAGAAGATGGCAACCCAGACGCAGAGCGAGCCGAACTGTCCTGTCGCCCCTCCCCACTCCCCGCCCTGGGGAAACAGAACACCCGAACATAAGGACCTGTTTATTTTAAGTAAACTATAGGAATCAGGCTATGAGAAACGCATGTCAGAAATGAGAAGTTGGTTCGAATCCAAAGGTTTCCAAAAGATCTTCGGCGAACATGTCTGATTGAATCTGGCAATTGCTTCACCCCTCCCTCCTCCCCCTTGGATGCCCATTGGCTCGTATTGATCAAGAGAGCAGAAGTGAGATACAGTTTAATCCCTTCCAAATGTAAGGAGGATTATATTGACAAGCTGAGATGGGAACCCAGCAGGATGTAGTGATGGGGAGATCAAGGAACACATGAGGTTGAAATCTCAAGGGCGGTTCAGCCGCCCCCATGACTGGCTCTTGGGAATTCTCTACCCATGATGCTAGAGAGGTCCAGGACCTGCTACACATGTAATCCACGACTTACGACCATTCATTTAGTGTCTATTCAAAGTGAAAACAGCACTGAAAAAGGACAGTTTTTCACGTGACTTTTGCAGCATCCTCCTGGTCCTGTGGTCAACATTTGGATGCTTGGCAACTGATGTGTATTTATGATGGTGGCAGTGTCCCTGGGGTCATGAGATCACATTTTGTGACCTTCTGGCAAGCTAAGGCAACAGGGAAGACAGGTTCACTTAAGAAGTAACCAAATAACTTAAGTAGTAACCAATAAAAAAGATGTTGAGACTCTAGAAAGAGTGCAGAGAAGAGCAACCAGGATGATTAGGGGACTGGAGGCTAAAACATATGATGAACGGTTGCAGGAACTGGGAATGGCTAGCCTAGTGAAGAGAAGGACCAGGGGAGACAGGATAGCAGTCTTAGGTGATCTGCAAGGTCCCTTCCAACTCTGTTAATCTGTATGATTTAATATACGAGATTTAATTTCATGAACAAGAGTGATCTTTGCGCTTCCATTGACGTATAGGTGCAAACTCACCTTTTCAAATATGTACAAGAAAAGTTGGTGGCCCTCTTAGCTGTCCTTGGTTGATTGTGGAGAAGCCATGCAGAATCTGATCTGGCTTGTACTTGGGAAGAAGGTCATCAGGGGATTCCAGAAGTGGTTGGATAAACTGAAAAGCCAAAATTCATTGGGGTAGAAAGTAATGAGAAACTACTTCGTTGATGCCAAAAAAGACCACATGGACACAGCTATGAAATCACCAAGAGTCCATTTTGACTCAAGGAAGTCTTCATTTTTCCAGGAAGACCATCTAGATAAGGTCCTGGACCGTTGCTCTATGACAAGGAGCTCCTCATTTTGGGAATAGATACCTCTGATGGTGGTGATCCAGATCCAGTTGTGACCATCGTTCTGAATGGTAATTAACTCAAACTTCCTCCCATCACTTAGTCCTGGCTTCTCCTAGACTAGGAGTCTCCAAACTTAGTCCTGGCTTCTCCTAGACTAGGAGTCTCCAAACTTGGGAACTTTTAAGAGTTATGGACTTCAACTCCCAGAATTCCCCAACCAGTATGCTTGGCTCAGGAATTCTGGGAGTTGAAATCCACAAGTCTTAAATTTGCCAAGTTTGGAGGCCCTTGTTCTCAACCCGGAGGGTTCTAACAGTCTTTCTGCTTCATGTGGGACATTTGCTGAACAACAAATTCCCAGTTCCAATAGATTCCTGAGCTCTAAGCTTTAGCAGGACTTCTGATTTTCCTCCCCAGGGTTCACTTTTATTGTGAAAGGCCAGTGGAAAAACCCAATAGCCCGCCTCAATTCCATCTTTGGTTTCCAAGGCCCCCCTCTTATGAGAAAACAGTTCATTGGATCTCGGTTTGGCAGCCTTCAAGATATTTGTAAATCAGCCTGGTGTCTTTCTGTTGTCCGTGCTTGTTTCTTCTCCTCTTTTGGAGGAGAATGTACCCAAATTCTTCAGACTTTTCTCATAGGTCACGCATTCCAAACCCTTTGTCATTTTGCCTTGTCCCCTCTCCAACTCCTCTCTGTTCTTCTTAAAAGGCATGTTGGGGAGGGAGAGAATTGCAATAAACACTGTTACTGAAAGACCTTTTTTAAAAAAAATCCTGTGAAGAAGATACGTCAACTCATGGAACTAGAAAAATGCATTTGTCTAGTCTGGTGAGCCCTCTAAAGGCCTTAGTGTTACCACGGGACCAAGCGCATGAGTGAGGATGGCCCTGGAAGTCGCTTTAATTGTGGATCTCATGAATAATTATGGATCTCATGGTCAGTGCCTGGAATGCCCTACCTGCCTCTGTTGTTACAGCCTCAACCCCTCATAGCATCAACCTTAACCTGTCTACCATGGACCTTACCCCATTCCTAAGTGGTACTTAAAGGGGACATGCATAAGCACACTACCGTGCCTACCGTCCCTGTCTTACAGTCCCCATTTATCTGTGTTTACTCCCTTGTCCTTGTTTATGTTCACGCTTGTACTTGTTATCTTGTACATGTTTGACAAACAAACGAACAAACAAATAAATGTAGCAAATCTGTCCATCACCCAGGAAGACAGAAGGAGTTTGCAACCTAATCTAGACAGATTGGAAGTACAACTTCTTGGTCTTTGATCACAGTTCAGACTGGGTTGGATTTGAGGAGTGGATTGAGAAGAAGAAGGTCTTCTTCAACGGGGAAAAAAGCATTTAGGGAGTAAAAAATAGGGCACGTGTATAGGAGTCATATCTTGGAAACACCACACTGAAGAAATTCTTGACCACAAGCTGAACTTGAATCAGCAGTGTGAGACAGCTGGTAGATGTAGGAGAAGGAATGACAAAACATGGGGACAAAGTGAAAAGAGGGACCAGCCTAGAATCCCTACTGATCACAAAGGAACTAAGTCCAACCTCCTTCGAGTATTGTACCATTGACTGTTTTCTAATTCTAACCAGGTGCTGACCATTAGTTGAGAAGATTCCTGCACATAGGCTGTTTAGCAATAAATCAGTTCAACTGAACCTTCATGTGTGGGCCTGGTCCTAGTCTCCTCTTGCCAGTGGAGGAGCTAATGCTAATTCTGACCAGCATCTGAAGATATACTTCCTCCTAAGTGAACTGAAGTTTTTTGGATGAGAAGCTAAATGTTTTTAGGAAAAAAAAAACACCGATAAAGTCCAGTTGCCTTTGGGACAACCATGACCTGGATGATTGAGAACCTCCATAGTCAGAAGACATATTGTTTCACAGACTGTTAAGCAGAGGCTGAAGGGCCAACTCTCGTGGAAGGTTTAACTGCTTCTCCTGCACCTTGGAGAAGGATGGACGGGATCATCCTTTCTAGCTTCACAGTTCTGCAATTCTAGCAGCCCAGGAATGAAACCTCACCCGGGACATCCCTACCTGCTGGAAGTGGGCGTGGGGCAGAGGCCATTCAAAGTCTAGACTGACCATAAAAATATAGAGGCCCTTAGAATCCCATGAAAAGTATTGCGTGAACAAGTCCGCTGGGCTCAATACTTCAACTGGTTTGACTTTGTGCTAAAGCACCTCCCAGGGGAGAGGAACATTCTGGCTGATGCCCTCTCCTGCATGCCCCAGTACAAGTGTGAATGAGAGGAGGTAGTAGTTAGCATTTAGGGAGTGAAAAATAGGGCACACATATAGGAGTCATATCTTGGAAACACCACACTGAAGAAATTGAGTAGTAGCTACTCAAATAGCTGCCTATGTGACCACCAAATGACAATGCTGTGACTGGCAAGACCAACCTGCAAGCGATCTAACCACGAAGCTCAAAAGTGAACTGCTAGCAGACCCCTGGTTCTGAGACAATCAACACATCTTGGCTAAAAGAGGGATGATCTAGCACGGAAGGGGACAAAACTCTACATCTCCAGAACCCCAATGCACCCTAATCCTCCAGAGAAACCACGATGCCAAACTGGCAGGCCACTTCAGGTTTTGAAAGACTGTCTAGGTTCATGAGAACCATGTAGATTTGCCCACTAGTGTCTGTGTTGACTTTAGCGAAAAGGAGACATTTGCATGAACAGCTGTCAACCTGGAAGCTTCTACATGAGCCAGAACTGTCTGTAGATGTTCACCAAACATGTAAGTGGCGAGAGAGTGACTATTAACACATGTAGCATTGGAGCTGAGCTTTGTAGTGTTTGCCCGCTCTGTATTTGTTCATTTCGGTGATTGACACCAACCACTGGAAGAATAGTTGGTTTCGAGGGTTGCTGTCAGACGGTTGACCCAGATCCTGGAACGGGATTGCTTAATTTGAACAGCTCTATTTAGCTCCAGCTATGATTTAGGGTGCAATTACATGTTCAAGCTATTGTTTTTTCTTTATAAATCAAACACTCTGCTTTTCATCAGTGGGAAATAATGCCTAAACAATGATAACCCTTCAAATGCCTGGCGATTTGGAATTCTCCCTTAAGGACCAGTCCATGTTTTAAGAACTCTTGATCCTGTCACCCTCTTCAATTGAGCAGAAAAACAGAGTTGGAGGAAGGAACTTCAGAGGTTTTTTACTCCAACTCCCTGCTCAAACAGGAAGCCCTATAACATTTCAGACAAATGGTTCTCCAGTGTCTTCTTAAAAGCTTCCAGTGGTTGGAGCACCCACAAATTCTAAAGAAAGCCATTCCACTGATCAATTGTTCTCACTGTCAGGAAATTTCTCCCTCCTTCTAGATTGCTTCTAATATACCGCTTCATAGTGCTTTACAACTTTCTCAGCCTATTTGCCCCCAACAAACTGGATCCTCATTGTACCGACCTCGGAAGGATGGAAGGCTGAGTCAACCTTGAGCTGGCCAGGATCGAACTGCTGGCAGGGGGCAGAGTTTGCCTGCAACACAGCATTCTACCTACTGCACCACCATGGCTCTTCATTTATTTGTTTTGTGTTATAGTCTTCATGGGGTTGGCCAACCTGCACACCAGCCTTTCATGAGAAATTAGAGAAGAATTTCAATAAATATATAACCATCGTTAGCAGCAGCAGGCAAAAAGGCTTAAAATATCCTGTTTTCCTGTTCTTTTTTCTTCTTCTTCTGCAATTGCTAAAAGTTAGAGAACGGCCTTGGTTGATTCTTTTTCTAAAGTTTGTATCTTTACGGAATCTTTTTAGGGTATTCAGATTTGTACCCTTGCATATTGGTCCTGCTGTTTTTGATTTCTTGTACCTCTGACACTTTTGTGTCCTCGGCGGATTAATTGAGTCATGGATTTTCCTCTGAAACATGTCAATTAATCCACCAAACAACCAGGGTGGAGCTGGGGACTGCTTGCAAAACAGGCAGAACATAAATAAAGGCAGCCTGATGATGTTTATAGCCATTTAATCGCACTCAGCATTAGTTAAATAAACATTTAATTGGATGCCATTTTAAAAGCCGTCTCTGCTGCCTGAACATTATCTCTCTGTTTTCACAATCGCTGGCCAAAGTCCTGGAAGGAAAAGAAGACACTCCAAAAGCTCTTTTTAAAGGAAAGGAAGAGAGCCAGGGTTTATTCTTTCATTAGGTTTACATTCTTTCATTAGGTTTATATCCTGCTTTTCTTCCAGGGGGAATGAGGTGTGTAGTGTAGAACTGAGAGGGTCTCGGGCCTTTGATCCAAAAATGGAGATAGTGATTATAGTGTTGTGGTGAAAGCTTTACTGGGTCCTTAGGCAGATAAAACTCAGGGAATGTCAAGTGCAAAAAATCAGGAGTCAGGACAGAGTTCAGGAAACACTGTGAGTTCATTCCCTACAACCTACACACAGAATCTGATCTACTAACTGTCAAGGTGAATTGGCACCAGGCAATGTTGGGATTCAATTTTTTTTTACTGCCGGTTCTGTGGGCATGGCTTGGTGGGCATGGCAGGGGAAGGTTACTGCAAAATCCCCATTCCCTCCCCACCCCACTAACCTGCTTTCCAGCTCCGTTCTCCTGTGCAGGACAACAGAAGAAGACCCAGCCAATCAGCTGGTACTCAGGAGGTGGAGAAGAGATGGGGGCGGGGCCAGTCAGAGGTGGTATTTGCCAGTTCTCCAAACTACTCAACATTTCTGCTACCGGTTCTCCAGAACTGGTCAGAACCTGATGAATACCATCTCTGGCACCAGGTAAATCTCAATGCACTTCAAGAAGTGGGAGATGGCTGGACTTAGGTCTCTTTTGGAGGTGTGGTGACTCCAAGTTGATGATGTGCTTGACCCCTTGGACTCAGCTTGGTGATTTCCTACAGGTAGCTTTCATCATGCCATCACAGCCGTAAGCTTGACTTTTGCATCCATACTCTGTGGACACTCCAACAAAGGTCTTTCTTCCTTACAAAGACCATATAAGGTAGGTTGGGAGGACCTAATTGGCCTAAAGTCTTCTAGTGAGCTTCTGTAGGTGAGCATATCCCAATGGTGTTTTCTCAAGAGGCAACTGGGCTTTCTTGTTTTTCTTTGAAGACGTTTCGCTTCCCATCCAAGAAGTTTCTTCAGCTCAGAGCTTTTTCAGAGAAGCGAAATGTCTTCAAAGAAAAACAAGAAAGTCCAGTTGTCTCTTGAAAAAAGCACTTTGGGGACAACCATCATCTGGATGGCTGAGAATCTCCATAGACATGAAGGTGAACATAGACTTTAGCTTTCCCTGGATCTAGTATGGAGGTCCTCAGCTTCTGTATCACACGGATGGTTTCACATCAAAGACTTTTTACTCCTTAGTCTATTTTGGGCTACTTTTCTCACATCTTCTAATCCAGGCATGTCCCAGTTCTGAAGAATCTTCTTGGATGAGAAGCAAAACATTTTCAAAGGAAAAAAAAAACCAAGAAAGTCCAGTTCCTTTTGAAAAAAAAGCACCTTTGGCACATCTTAGAAGGATCAAAACTAGATCTTCCCCTCAACCAAGGCCATGAGAAGGAACCCATCTACATTCCACCAAGGAGATTCATGCTAATTTTATCTCACATCAACGCAATGCAAATGACATTGATTTATGGATCATTTTAACCCTGGTTGTTTAGGGATTTTCCCTTGGCTGAAAGGTAGGATAAACATGGCTTGAAAGAAAGAATCTGACAGAGATCGTGTCACGGAGCATTCCAAGTTCTTGAAAAAATGCTAGAAGTTGACCAAAACTGGCATGCTATTGAGGAAAACGCCAAGTTGGAATTTCTTTGTGTCATAACAATTTTCTATCAGCTCCACCGACAATCCCAGTCAGAGGTTGAACCTGTCAACATTGGAAGTGAGAGTTCTACCTAGCAGTCTTTCTGCCAAGGGTCAATCTGGGACCGATCCTTTGAGTCTGTTTCTTCTGGTATTTTGTCACTTCCAATTTATGTTCTTGCGGATCAAAGAGTTTTTCTCTCCCTTCCCAGGAGAGATTAAGGAGGAATCTTACCTATTCCCTGCAAACTCAGGGAACAGAATGCAGGTTCACCCCCCCACCCCAAGTTAGCTTTTAGTAACAAGCAAATCTCCCCATTTTTCAATGTCATATTGATTCACCACAAAACAATCTGTCAAACGGTTTTCTCTCCATGTTGCTTTTGGTCTGCTCTGTTTACTCACCCTTGGCCTGGTCCAGATGTTCTTGTTTTATGGTCATCACATCAGTCTCAGTGAATTTTCCTTCTTTCCTTGGAAGACACCCCCCCCCTCCTCCAGAGGTACAGTATATTTGCATATACTAAATGAGTCTGTTTATGTACAGATCGGAGTTGAACATATGTCTGCGTTTAGCAGCCACGGCTGAGCTTGTAAAAAAAGAAAAAGAAATCTAATTGGATGACACCCCAACTGCGTGTTGACTGATTAAAAACTGATCTGTGGCTACCCCTTAAACCTTAGTGGGAACAAGCATGATTTGGCGAATTAGTTTGCCGCTGTTTACATGTGAATAATCCAATTAGGAAAAGAGCAAAGGAATAAGCAACGCCATGTATCCAGTTTCTGATGGTTGAAGAGTAGAGATTGTGGGTTCTTAGGGCTTCCTTAAAGTTGTCTGATCAGGAGTCTCAGGAAATTAAATCCTCTTTCCTTGACACATTGGTTTCTATATATCAGTCTGCTAAAAGCACTGGTTTTTTAAAAAATATCTGCTGACAAAATAGAACAAAGAGGCAATAGATTTTCTTCAAATTTTCTCTTTTTGCATTTTCTATAGCTATTTTTGTGTTTCCTTAATGGTAAATTTGGTCAGAGAGAGAAATAGAGAGAAATAGAGGGTGGGAGAGAGAGAGAGAGGGAGAGAGAATAAACAATGCATCTGGATTTTATATAGCTGCTCAGAGTCTGGGTGGCCGTAATAAAATAAATGAAAGCAATTCATTAACAAAAACATTTTTAAAAAACATAAGAAAGGTATAAAGATAAAAAGGAAATAAAAATCTTACAATAAAATAAAACTAGAGGTAGAAGAGGGTTGGTCATAAGGTGTTTCTATGGATCCCAAGCCAATTGCTGCTATCAAGGATTTATGATTTTAAAATAATCTGGGAATGCATTGGGGAGCCGTACAAGTAGTCCTTGTGTTACGGTCATTAATTTCAAATGGTTGCTAAATGAATAGGGTTCCCCACACCCAAATTGATGACTACCTGCATAAAACTGGCTTAAACCTTCATTCCATTACATAACTCACTTAACTTTCCTTCTGCCCATGTGGCCATTCATCAAGGTAAGTTGAGGTCCATTTTCCATTAGGTAAAGTGCTATCAATGCTTATTTGAGTTCAGTCTAAAATTACATTTTTTTTTATAACTGCAACCTAGGAAATCTTGCATTTTGTGAAAGTTTGCAAGCTTATCTGGAGGTGAATAACCAGAGCTTTCCAATTATATGTACTACCCTTTCCAAAGCCTTGCATGACCTGTTAAGATCCCTCTAAAAGTTGTTATAGAATCATAATTTTTTAACTTGACAGAAGAAGAACTCTGCAAAATGTGTGGGGCGTATCTGTAATTTAATTTAGTTTAATTCATTTCATTTGAATCCAATTTACATCTACTGTAATTGCAAGGGAAAAAAAATTGTCCTGTGGATTTTCCGCTCCTTCTTAAACAATTTCTTGCTGCAAAATTTGGGATTATGGTCTACTTTATTGGCTGCATGCCAAATTGGTTTGCCAAGTAAACTCTGATGTTTATTAATGTTATTATTTTGCAATGCTTCTCTGTGGAGAGTGATTAAAGGTTTAAGAACAGAAAGTCCATTTTGTTTCAAAGGCCGCTGATTTTATTATTGAAAAAGTCTTGACTTCCCGTATTTAATGCAAATGGATGCTTTTTTTTAAAAAAAATACTGTTATTGTATCATTGTGAAACAGATCAGTGATCCATCTTTATCAAACATTTTTCTCTCTTGGGACCTTTTGCAATTTTTAAATATTATGAAGGATTTCAAAAGAGCAACTTGTATTTATCAATATTTACCATGTCTCAGATCCAAATGGATGCATTCATAGAATGTTTATTCATTAAACTGTATGAAAAATAATATGAAACCCATTAGATAGTAACATACAAATATTTTTCACGAAAAAAAAAACTATAAAAAAATAAAAAGAATGAGATGAGCGATGTAGTTTAAACTTTTTGCAAATGTCTTCAATATCTGACAAAGGATTTTGACTGACCTAAACTATTAAAGCTGAAAAAAGAATGATTTCAATATTATGATTTGAAGAGTCAGTCTCAATGAGTAGAATGGCATCTTTAAGCATGTTATAAACAGTAACCCTCAAACCCTTACATCTGACGTTTGTCCTATCTGGCACAAAGCAAGTGGTGAAATCTTCAAGTTTGATCTAATTCCGTGACAAATGCGTAAGTTTAGACCGAAGTTGAAGACGTTGAGGCTGGTCAAACTCCAAACATATGGTTTCAGCTTGGTTCCATTTTACTAGATACCTGACAATCATTAATCAAAACAAGGAGGTCTTTCTTGGGAAGTGGAAACAGCATTAGACCAGGTTCTCACAAAATCTTTCTTCCTTATAAATCTATAAACCACAATGGCCGCATTCAAACAAATGATACCAATGGTATGGTGTATTGTGTAGTTCCAGCCACTCCCGATTTCTTTTAGGTTGTTGTGAGAATAAAACAAAGGAACTTTGGGAGAAAAGAGTACAATGAATAAAATCAGGAAGGGCAGACTATGCAAGTCTCTTGATTGATTAATTTAGTTGTATATACTAGATCAATAACACATAAAGAGAAAAGAATCACATTGATAAATGAAAAATAATGAGGGTACGCCACCTTGTTTGGTAGCTAGTAGAGAGGCTATAGCTGATGGCAGGTTATGAGGCTTGGAAGCATTCAGTATTTTGTCTTTGGAGACACAGGTGGCAAATCCCTTCCTTCCTTCCTTCTTTCCTTCCTTCTTTCCTTCCTTCTTTCCTTCCTTCCTTCCTTCCTTCCTTCCTTCCTTCCTTCCTTCCTTCCTCACAAAATCCCTTCCTTCCTTCCTCCCTCTCTCCCTCCCCCTTGTTTCCTATTTCTAAACCAACCATCTTCCGCAGACACGTAGCTTGCTAGTTGACAGCTTTGTGGGACTTGTGAACCCAGCCAGTGTGGCTCGTTTATGGCTAAACATGTCTGAACCCAAGCAGTTGTTAACTGAGAAAAAAGTAATGAACTGGACCACAGATAAACACACGGTGAGAATGTACATTGAACAGTTAGAATTCATGAAGGACATGAACTTCCTTGAACGTGGATGCTCAGGCCAGGAATTTGATTTCATTACCTGAACTGGCTTGTCATAGCATTCTCAAAAAGAAAGACTTCAAATCCTTCCCAACACTCGTTTTGTTTTGTTCCCAGACAGAGCGAGGGAGTCTTTAAATTGCTATTCTAGGATGAATGGAAGTCAGAAAGATTTAAACATCACAGTCCCGGTCTATTCTCCTCCTTCACCCTGAGGTTTTTCTTAGAGGTTATTATTACAATTCGTTTTATCTTGATTGCTTTATCTGAAACTGACTCGTTCCCTCCATCTCTGACTAACCCTGTTGAATCTCTCTCCAATGCCACTTCTGACAAGTTTAACTATCCTTGCAAGAACAATTGTGGGCATTTTGTTTTTTCAAAGCGTGCCTTAATAAAATTAAGTCAAGTCATTGGAGCCCGGATAAAACTATTTTGGAGGCCACATCCAGCCTGCAGGCCATTAGTGGGCCACCTCTGATTAAAACAATACTTTGGAGGGTGAAATTCTCAGTTGTCTTAAACAGCACAAAGTGATTTACTTATTAATTCATTCATAAATTGCTGCATTGCTTTAGGGAAGGAGGGATTTCATTCAGCAAGAACAGCAAGTCTGGGTGGAACTTCTATTGAACCAATCTGGAGGCCATCTGGATTCTTTTTGACACTTTGGATCACGTAAACGAGGGAAAAGGACGTCCCCTACTCATGAAATTATTTCAAATATTTATCCAGCCACCATCTTCTGACCAAGTCTGGAGAGAGTTAGATAAGGGTCAACGGCACTCAAGGAGAATTGAACTTCGTTTGCTTGGGGCTATGTAGGGATTCTAGGCTGATCCCTCTTTTAACTCTGTCCCCAGGTTTTGCCATTTCTTTTCGCACAGACTTATTAGAAATTAGACTTATGGACTCAAAGTCCAGGAGATTTAGACTTAGGGTTTTATTTTTTAAAAAGTTTTTTAGGTTCTTCAGAGCAGTCTTCTTTAATCTGCTGTCCTTCAACTAACACTGGAATTCAACTCACAGGATTTCTATCTATTGCGACCGTGGAATTTTTAGATTTGGCTATAAGCTTTGGTTTGTTCTTCTTTCCGACCCTTTCTCCCCTTCCCTTGATGGTTTTTGATCGATCATAAAAAACCCCAACAACCTGGTGAATGTCCTTCCTTCTTTGTTGCATTGGACTTTTGTGATTAGGCTCAATTTGTGCAACAGATTAACTCCTCTTGTACATCGTGGGGGGAAAGTTTCTTTTCATTTTTTTTCCCTAAGAATGCGTTAATGAATACCATCGGTGATGTGATTTTGGGGGCCATCTGCAGAAACGTGTGGCTTGACAGATGCTAAAAGAAACCAGCTGGAGTCTCCTGCTTCCTGATCCGAGGCATTCTCTGATGTTCACTTACCTCCACCCCGGTTCAGTTTTCCAATCCCCTTATCCCTTGCCACCTCCTGCCTTCTCTCCTAGTACGACACCTCTGGCTGTTGAAACAAGCCCTCCTCGGGGTTGACTTCAGGCCCATGCGTTGGTGTCTGTCTTATTTATTTATTTTTGTTTTGTTTTGCAAAGGACTGTACAGGACGATCTGTCCTCGCTAAGGAGGATCTGTCCTCATTTTTTTAAGTGAATAACAGAATGATAGCGTTGGAAGGGAACCCATGGTGGGATTCAAATGGTTTTTACTACTAGTTTGGTGGGCATGGCTTGGTGGGAGTGGCATGGCTTGGTAGGTGTGGCTTGGTGGGCACGGCAGGGAAAGGATACTGTAAAATCTCCATTCCCTTCCTACTCCAGGGGGAAGGTTACTGCAAAATCCAATTCCCTCCCCATCCCACTAACCTGCTTTCCAGCTCCGTTCTCCTGTGCAGGGCAACCAAAGAAGACCCAGCCAATCAGTTGGGACTCAATGGGAGGCGGAGCATAGATGGGGGTGGGGCCAGTCAGAGGTGGGATTTGCCGTTTCTCCAAACTACTCAAAATTTCTGCTACTGGTTCTCCAGAACCGGTCAGAATCTGCTGATTACCACCTCTGGAAGGGACCTGGGAGATCTTCTAGTCCAACCCCCTGCACAAGCAGAAGATCCTACATCACTACCACCTCCTCCTCCTCCTCCTCTCTCTTTCTACTCCTCCTGCTCTTCCTCCTCCTGCTCCCCTCCTCCCTCTTCTCCCCTCCTGCCCCTCCTCTTCCTTCTCCATATTTGTTGGGAGGAATTCTGGGAGTTGAAGTCCATACATCTTAAAGCTGACAAGGTTGAGAAATACCGTTCTGGAGGTTTCACACACACTTCCCACCTCAAATGTTGTTGGAACCAGCCGCACTCCCACTGACTTATTAAGCCCAGTGTGGCACGGAGGGAACTGAACCAAAAATAATATTTAGCGACTGGCGAGGAGGAAGGCAGAAAAACCCATGATATAAAGTTTCTTGGAACTGAATTAAAAAAGAAAGCAAGCAAGAAAGAAACAGAGCAGAAGGCAATGCCTGACCAACCTCCAGGAGGAAGGAATAAAGTTAGAATGATTTGTTTAAAAGCAATTTGTTTACCAGGAACATAATCAAAGAATAAAAACGTCCCTCCTCCCAGGGGCAAACACAGATTAGATTAATACCCAGAGTGGGTACTTGGCAGAGACATTAGTTGCCTCTCCGTTTCTTGTTCCATCGCTCCACTCGACTGGCTTCTTGGCAGGCAGAGAAAGAAAAACATCCTTGATTGCTCATTCATCATTCTCAATTTTGTGTCCCTTCGGGGGTGGGAACCCAACAACCATCAGTGCCATATTCTGCAATTAACCTAATTATGTCAAAGATTCCAGCAGGCCCACTTGACTGTTTTCAACCTTACCAAAGCCACACGCCGAAGAGACCAGAAAGACCCAGAAGGAGAGTTCAAGGCGGCGCGCCACCCTGGCTAATCATTAGGTTCTGATCTTTTTAACCAGGACAGGGGTGGGGAAAGGTGGAGAAGGCACCAGACATTCCTCTGGTCAGTTCACACACACACACCACCGCCGCCACACAGACGAGCAAAAATGCTTTGCAGGAAGGAGACACCCTCATTTCCCCCATAGATCAGGTTTGCTGTATAACCTTCTCAAAGTGCAGCTATTAAGACCCGTGAATTGGTTTCCTTCTCATTCATGCAGAGAGAAGAATGGATGGTTGGTTTCCTACACACTGTTGTTGGCTTGAAGAAATGGCAGGATTTAGATGACATTCCCTGTCTGGTCCACCTCGGGTCGGTTTCCCACACGTTGTTGGCAGAGATGCTCATTTGTGTCATGAGAAAGGTATGGGTTTGACAAGGGACGTTTAAGGAAATCAGATCCAGCCCTCCTATTAGGAGATGGAACGAATAACAGAATAAGTGAGTCGGAAGGGACCTTGGAGATCTTCTAGTCCAACCCCCAGCTCAGGCAGGAAATCCGATACCATTCCAGACAAATGGTTATCCAGTCTCTTCTTAAAAACTTCCAGTGATGGAGCACCCACAACTTCTAAAGGCAAGCTGTTCCACTGGTTAATTTTTCTCACAGTCAGGAAATTTCTCCTTAGTTCCAGGTTGCTTCTCTCCTTGATGAGTTTCCACCCGTTGCTTCTTGTCCTGCCTTCAGGTGCTTTGGAGAATAGCTTGCCCCCCTCTTCTTTGTGACAGCCCCTCAAATATTGGAAGACTGCCATCCTGTCACCTCTGATCCTTCTCTTCATTAGATTAGATGTACCCAATTCCTGCAACCATTCTTAAAATATTTTAGCTTTCAGCCCCCTAATCAGTTCGGACCAGTTCTGGAGAACCGGTAGCGGAAATTTTGAGTAGTTTGGAGAACCGGCAAACACCACCTCTGAGTGGCCCTGCCCCCATCTAGTCTCTGCCTCCCATTGAGTCCCTGCTGATTGGCTGGGTCTTCTTTGGTTGCCCTGCACAGGAGAATGGAGCTGGAAAGCAGGTTAGTGGAATAGGGAGGGAATGGGGATTTGGCAGGAACCTTCACCTAAAATGGGGTGGGAATGGAGATTTTACAATTTCCTTCCCCTGCCATGCCCACCAAGCCACGCCCACCAAGCCACACCATGCCCACCAAGCCACACCCACAGAACCGGCAGTAAAAAAAAATTGAATTCCACCACTGTGGTCCCTAATCCTCTTCGCTGCCCTTCTCTGCGCTTTTTCCAAGGGAAGATGTCTCAAGGGCATCTTCTTTATAACACGGTGACGAAAACTGCATTGAACATTCCAAGTGCAGTCTTACCAAGGCCCTTATAAAGCGATCCTAAAGATCACTTCCTGTGATCTTGATTCTATTCCTTTGCCAATGCGCCCTAGAACTGCGTGGGCTATTTTTTTTTTTTGGCAGCTGCAGCGCCAAACGGATGCCTCAAAAAGTGGAGGTGGTGTCAGAGAAGCAAGAAGTGAATGCACCAGCGTAGGAGGAGCTTTTAATGTCTCAAGCAAGTCTCATCTTTTGCATGGACAACGTGACTTCTGTACTTACGGATCCAATTTGAAATGGATGTAACAAGATGCTTTCTCCGAGGCCCAGCGTTGCACAGCTGGCCAGATTAGCTGTCACCACCACGTCGGTGGCACACAGAGAGATTCCCCTCCTTGTAGTAATCAGAATTCAGTCCGAGATTTGCCTGAGAAAGGGGATATTTTGGGGGTCTGGCTTGTCCATTATGCCTGCCGGTGTTGCACTCTGCGTGTGTACAGAGCACTCTTGGTCGCAAAGACACAGGATGTGCAGCCAGCTTCCTCGGAACAGAGTCTTGACATTAAAAATAAAGGACAAGGAAGAAACAGAATATTTTCTAATATGGGGTTTGTTTTATCAGTGGTTAGATAATAGAGGTAGAAATTAGAAGATAAAGGACTATTATTATTATGTATAAGTAAATGATGAAGTAGGGATGCGGTGGCTCAGTGGCTAAGACTCTGAGCTTGTTGATCAGAAAGGTCAGCCGTTCGGCGGTTCGAATCCCTAGCGCTGCGTAACGGAGTGAGCTCCCATTCCTTGTCCCAGCTTCTGCCAACTGAGCAGTTCGAAAGCAGGTAAAAAATGCAAGTGGAAAAATAGGGACCCCTTTGGTGGGAAGGGAACAGCATTCCGTGCACCTTCGGTGTTTAGTCATGCCGGCCACATGACCACGGAGACGTCTTCGGACAGCGCTGGCTCTTCTTCGGCTTTGTAACGGAGATGAGCGCCGCCCCCCGAGAGCCAGAAAACGACTAGCATGGATGTGGGAAGGGAACCCTTTACCTTTACCTAAATGATGAAAGATTAGTACCATATATAAGTAAATAATATATTATTATTGTTGTTGTTATTATCATCACCACCATCATCATTACAGTGTTATCACTTTGTATAAACAAATTGACCCAGACAATACATGGTTTATTAAGCACTTGTTGATTAAAGATAGATAGATAGAGAGAGAAACGGAGTCTTCCTAACTGTACTCACCTCATTGTTCTTCCTGCACCCCGCTTTGAAGAAAAATGGTATTTCCTTGCACTTCAGTATGACTCTCATTAAGATTTAATAAAGCAGCTATGTGTGTTTGACTATCCGACGCCTTGATTGAGGATTAATAGCAATATATTCGGTGCCTATCTGGATCTCAAAGGCATCCGTTTCAGAGCTTCAAAACTCCGCCGAGCTGTGTTTCTAATTGGCCTCTGAGAACAGGCTGTGGCTTTATTAAATCCTAATTAAATACACATTGAGTCCGCGCAATTCAAAGCGGCTACCATAAGCTACTTGTCATTAATATGCAGCCTAATGTGTTTTTCAGCTTGGCTGCTCCATTAATTATGAGGAGTTTATGTCTCTTGCCTGCCTTTTGTTGCCTTTGCAGTTGGAGAGAGGGATCAATGTCTATGCACGTAGCTCAAGTGCTGCTTTGGGAGGAAAATCAATGCTGGAAGTGTTGGGATTTGGTGAGCCAGAAGTGCTAAACCAAGGGTTTGTGCAGAAGGCAGAGCAGTTTTTACACGCAACAAAATTAATAGTTGTCATTTGTATCTGTGTGTGAGTTAGAGAGATACAGAGAGAAAGAGCAAACATTAAACCATGTTTTGCATTAACTCTGGCTTATGGAACATACCATCGCATGCTACATCAAAACCAACCATGATAATGATGATCTCCATTCAGTCCAGTGGTGGGATTCAGCAGGTTCTGACCAGTTCTGGAGAACCGGTAGCAGAAATTTGGAGTAGTTTGGAGAACCGGCCAATGCCACCTCTGACTGGCCCGGCCTCCCTCTATTCTCCGCCTCCCATTGCATCCCAGCTGATCGGCTGGGTCTTCTTTGGTTGCCCTGCACAGGAGAATGGAGCTGGAAAGCAGGTTAGTGGGATGGGGAGGGAATGGGGATTTTGCAGTATCCTTCCCCTGCCATGCCCACCAAGCCATGCCCACAGAACCAGTTGTAAAAATTTTTGAATCCCACCACTGGTTCAGTCATCTCTGATTGTTTAATATAAGCTATATAAATTATTTAACTTAAATCGATATAAACTTTTTAATATAAACCAGTTTTATTATGACTCGAAGGCAGCCTTTCTACGTAGCGTTTGGGAAGTATGAAGTGATGGGTTTTCACAAAATGGCCATGATGGAAAGGTTATATATTCACAATATAATAGCCACAATAAGTGTGGCTAGTCATAAGCTGGCGGGGAATCTCTCAGGGTCCAAACCTGGCTAAATTAGCCAAAATTGGGTAAAAATGGCTTTTCTTTGGGTAATAACACCCATTGGAATAGGAACATATAAATTGATTTAAAGATTGTCGTGTCTGATGAAGGTTTCTTCTCCGAGCTTGTGGATTGGTTTCCAAATGTTTCGTTATCACTCTAGGTAACATCCTCAGTGGAGTTTAGAGGAGGTCAGTGTCGGTGTTCCTCTGTTTATAAGGGCTTCGTGTGGTCAGTAGGTCAGTAGGTTTTGTGGTGAATCAGGTGTGGGTGGGTCAAGTGAGGGTCTTGCAATGGGTCTTGCGATGGGGAAGTTACCTCAGGTGAGGGTCATTGGGAGATGAAGAGTCTGGTTGTGCGGGGCTTGCCTTGGTTGGCTGAGGGTCGGTGCCGTCTCTGGTTGTCTGTGTGGTTGATCTGGATTCCAAGGGGTTCGTAGGCTGGTTGTAGGTCAATGTGTCTGTTGATGGAATGACTTGTGGAGGGCCAGGCTTTGATGAACTCATGAGCATGTCGGGTGGTAATATGGCCGATGATTTTTGGCTTGCTCCAAAAAGTGCTGCTTGGTGTTGGTGTGGGTAGAATATATTGTCCTGTGTGTTAAAGTATATTTGAAGATCTCCTGAAGTGATCCTCTTATGATGAAAATCAATGAAATGACCAATGGTATGTTGTTGAAATGACATAAAGTTCATTAATGAGAAGAAGTTTTGGGTAATGAAGGAGAAAGTTTAGGAAGCAGTATTTTAATGAATTCAAATGTGAAACAGCCTGTTAAATGTGTGACACTTAAAAAAAACAGCCAATCTTATCAGAGGCGCTCTCTCTCTCTCTCCTATCTTCTATCTTCTATCATCTACTATCTATCTATCTATCTATCTATCTATCTATCTATCTATCTATCATCTATCTATCGTCCATCTATCAATCTTCTATCATCTATATATCTACGATATGTCTGTCTGTCTATCTATCTATCTATCTATCTATCTATCTATCTATCTATCTATCTATCTATCTATCTATCATCTATCTATCTATCTATCTTTTTTAAAAAAAGAATAAAATCAGAACCAGTCTGGTTTCATAGAAGGCTCAGGAACTAGTTGCCAATGTTTAACTTCTGCCTTCCTGGGTGAATTCTTACTGATTCGATGCTCTACACCATTGAACAACAAATCTAATGGAAGGAGAACCAGCGTGGCACTGATGAAAATATGTTTGGCTCATTAAACTCTTAAAGCGTATCACTGCAGCTTTTTAAAAAATGAAATTGTCTGGAAGGAAGTTGTGATTCCATCCACATTTCTGAATCTCTGGTGTTTTTCTCTGTGCGGGATGTCTTTTCCATTGGGCTACCTTCCTAGGTGATTGGACTATATTTCTAATTTTTTCTTGGAGATGATTCTCCATGACTCTGTTCCGCACTGGTGGGGTGTGAACCCCACGTCATTTAGATCATAGCAATTCTTGCCATGGTTGTAAGTTGGAGGCCACTTGTATATTGTAAACAAAAATTTTTGCCCCACATTTTATCATAGATTCTTTCACTTGTTCTTCTTCCTGCTTTGATAGGAGATTACAAACTCAATGGTTTTCTGGGAACGAAGGACTGTTTTCAAGCAGAATTCAGAATAACAGAATTTACAGAGTTGGAAGGGACCTTGGAGGTCCTCCAGTCCAACCCATTGCTCAAACAAGAGACCCTATACCATTCCAGACATTCCAGTCCAGTCTTTTCTTAAAAGCCTCCAGTGATGGAGCTCCCACAACTTCTGAAGGCAAGTCGTTCTACTGATGGTTTTCACCATCAGGAAATTCCTCCTTAGTTCTAAGTTGCTTCTCTCCTTGATTAGTTTCCACTTGTCACTTGTTGTCCTGCCTTCAGGGAGCTTTGGAGAATAGGTTGAAACACCCCCCACCTTCTCTGTGGTGGCCCCTCAAATGTCGGAACATTGCTTTCATGTCATCCCTAGTCCTTCTTACTAGACTAGACAGATGCAATTCCTAAACCATTCTTCATATGCTTTAGCCTCCAGCCTTCTAATCATCTTTGTTGCTCTATCTATCTATCTATCTATCTATCTATCTATCTATCTATCTATCATCCATCCATCCAACTATCTAATCTACCTACCAGCCTACCTATCATCCATCCATCCATCCATCTAATCTACCTACCAACCTACCTATAATCTATCTATCTATCATCTATCTATCTATCTATCTATCTATCTATCTATCTATCTATCTATCTATCATCTATCTATTATCTAAACCAACTTTGTCTGTTTGTCTATTTCTATCTTCTCTCTTGTGTCTGAACCCTTCTTAGTTTTCAATGGTTCAGTGAACTTCAAGGGAAGAGGTCAGAATCGTTATCCTCTTAAGGGCTCTTTCTGATTGGGAGGGAGCTATTGTGGATCAAGAGCATTGAAAAAGCATGTCCCTAAAAAAAAATCAGTTGCTACCACCACCACTAGAATCAGCTCAATGACCATCAAAAGTGGAGTTCAAAAGGACATCTCAAATGCCCTGGAAAAATCGTGTGGGGAAAAGAAGAGAGAGCCTGGATTGGAAACCTTTGAGAAGCCGCAAGGCATTTGGCAACGCAGCCTTAGCAGAGACCGTGCAGCCGCTTTGCATCTCTGCAAAAGTGATCTCCAAGTCAACCAAAGTCAGAAATTGTCTCCAAGTCACTACCCTCTGCTTGATTGGAGTCGGTTCAGGAAAAGAACACCATGCCAACAGGATCTCCTTGGCCAAGCTTGTGACTTAGCCCATGGGACCAAGATGACATTTTAACTGGGACTCTCTCTCCCCATGTTGACGGGGCTTCGAGAAATAAATCTGGGTTTCTGAACTCTGTTTGAGACAGGAGTGAGTGAGAAAGGATGTGAAACTAATCCCGCTTAGGGAGGAGGAAGCAAAGGGTTGGATGAGGCAGTGATTAGCCATTTGTAGAGGTTTCCGAATTGTGTGAAGCTTATCACAGCCGCCACCCTTCTTGCTTAATCCTTCCCCTGTCAGCAAGTCTGCTTTTACTTTTTCCAGACATTTACTCACAGTTGTGGACATGGAGATTGTTTCCAGGATATTCCATCCTCGCTGGGACTTCATGTCCCCCCACCTCCAAAAAACACCCACTGAAGTTTAGGAAAGCTACCAAGTCTGTCTTCTATAATTCTTTCCCACCCCTTTCACAGCAGTGGACACAGGAGACATAGGTAAGATAAGGTGAAATGAGATGAGACGAGATAAGAGATAAAACGAGAGAAGGCACAAGATAAGATACGAGATAAGATATAATGAAATAAGATAAGATGATGTGGTGAGGTTAGATGAGATGAGATATAAGATGAGATAAGATTAACAGATTAACAGAGTTAAAAGGGACCTTGTAGGTCATCTAGTCCAACCCCCCAAGCAGGAGACCCTACACCATTTCTGACAGTCTCTTCTTGAAAGCCTCCAGGGATGAAGCTCCCACAACTTCTGAAGGCAACTTCTGTTCCATGGGTTGATTGTTCTCACTGTCAGAAAAAAATCTCCTTATTTCCAGGTTGAATCTCTCCTTGCTCAGTTTCCATCCATTGTTCCTTGTTTGGCTTACAGGCGCTTTAGAAAATAGCTTGACCCCCTCCTCCTCTCTGTGGCAGCCCTTCAAATATTGGAAGACTGTCTCCCCTGGTCCTTCTCTTCCCTAGACTAGCCAGGCCCAGTTCCTGTAACCGTTCTTCATATTTTTAGTCTCAAGATATAAGATAATGAGATAAGATGATGAGATACTTTGAGGTGAGGTGAGAAGAACTAAAATAAGACAGATAAGCTATGATAACTTTTATTGTTATTTTTTTACGATGAACAACTGACCGGCATTAAAAATGAAGATGATCAGAGGTCTGGAGGATAAATCATACAATGACTGGCCAAGGGAACTAGGTAGGTTTAGACTAACAAAGACAAGGCTCAGGGGAGATAGGGTAGCAGTTTTCCAACACTGAAAGGGCTGTCACAGCGAATCAACCTATTCTCCAACTCACCCAAGAGCAGGACACAAAGTAATGGGTGGAAGCTTGTCAGAGGGAGATCCAACCTAAAAATAAATAAAGAGGAATTTCCTGATGGTGAGAATGATTAATCAGTTGTGGATGGTCCACCCACTGGAGGTTTTCAAGAAAAGATTAGACAGATTTGGGCTAGACTTCCCCCAACTTTGCCCCCTTCAGCCCCAGTTCTATTGCACAGCACTCTAATGTTAAACTTCATAATCAAATGACTTTTGTCTACTGCCCTGGAAAAATGATTCGGGGTTAAGGAATGGGGTAGACATAGTATACATTCAGAAAATGATTTTGGAGGATTAAATTAGGTGTTGGTCTTCAAAATGTGGTGCAGGACCAGTCTCCTCGCCTTGCATATTTCCACTGCATTTTGGAGATGTGTCCAATCTTTTTTTTTTTTTGAAAAGGAAGGATAAACACTGGCATACAAAATGTAAATAAAGAAACCAGATGAAGCTGAAGTTGAAAGGAATCTGAGTCTGCAGAGTTTTAATGGGCTGCCTGGATAAATAGCAAATGATAAACTGTGGGCAACTTCTCATTTTCCTGCAAACCCCTTTTTTGGTAGCATGGATTCCCATTATTCATAATTTCTTTTTCCACAACCAACAAGCCGAACCAACAAGTAGAGAAGAGCAATCAAGATGATTAGGGGTTAAATGGCACGGTGAACATTTGTGGGAACTAGGTATTATGTCTAATGACCCAATGAATCAGTGGTGGGATTCAAATTTTTTTACTACCGGTTCTGTGGACATGGCTTGGTGGGCATGGCAGGGGAAGGATAGTGTAAAATCCCCCTTCCCTGCCCATTCCTGGGAGATTACTGCAAATCCCCATTCCCTCCCCACCCTACCCCACTAACCTGCTTTCCAGCTCCGTTCTCCTGTGCAGGACAACAAAAGAAGACCCAGCCAATCCGCTGGGACTTGGGAGGCGGAGAATAAATGGGGGCGGGGCCAGTCAGATGTGGTATTTGCCGGTTCTCCAAACTACTCAAAATTTCCACTTCCGGTTCTCTAGAACTGGTTAGAACCCGCTGAATACCACCTCTGCAATGAATCCATGTGCATTCAAGGTGGTAAATTCCAAGATTCTCCTCAAATCAATCTATTTTAATCTGTTTCATGAAAAAAACACAAGAGTTATTCCAAGAGTTTAGATTTTTTTTCTTCTCCCCGGACTAACCAATTGTTTGGGCCATTGACCTCAATGGACCAAAGCAAGAGACTGAATTACATTGAGGACAGCAATAACAATAGCACGGTTTACAATATTGTCCCCAACAACCCTCATTTTACCGACCTCGGAAGATTGGAAGGCTGAGTCAACCATGAGCCAGTCAGGGTCGAACTCTTGGCAATGGACAGAGTTTGCCTGCAATGCTGCATTCTAATCATTGTGCCACCTAGAGGATACCAGGAGAAGAGTCAGTAGTTAAATTTATATGGAAGGGGAGTTCTACCTCTTGGTGTGTAGAACTTCCCTTCCACATACATTTCGCCACTGACTTCCTAGTAGAAGAGTAACCACCGACTTCTCTTCCTCTCGGTGGCACAGTGATTAGAAGAGCTTTAAACAGCCCTACACTGAGTTTTCTACTCATTACGGGTCCGTCCTCCTAATGGACATCTAGCGGGACTAAGAAGAAGGCCCTTCTCCATAGTAGCTCCTTCCATGTGGAACATCATCCCCGTGGAGACAAGTTTGGGCTCCACTATGACACTCTTTCACAAGGCCCTGAAGACCTGCTTTTGCCAATGGGCCTGGGGACCCCAGAGTGGGATGGAGACCATCAAGTGGCTCATTTGATTGTCCTCACCAGAAAGAGAGGGGGTTATTGCTTTTGTTTTTAATTGTTCTTGCATTGAACTTTTATCCTTGGAAGCCAACTGGAATCACCGAGCATGAGTAGGGTGGCCATATAAATGTCCTTAAATAGAGCACATTAGATATGGATTTCTCCATCTCACTGAAACTGGGCGTTAGAGCTAAGAAGGTTAGTTGACTGTTGCCCTAGCAACTGAAACCAATTGGAAAATACCAGCCTGAGTCTTCCCTATGTAAACTGTTATGGAGAAGGGTCAAAGGTTAAATACAGCAGATGTGTGGCATTCATTAATAGGATTTCACTTCTACAGGAGTCTCTCTACAAAAAAAAAAGGGCCGTGTTTTTAATTCCTGGGATGCTCCTGGTTAGCATGCTGCAGAGGTGCTGCTGATTAGCAAGCAAAATTCGACACGTGCATCTTTTACCGGGATGGTATAGGGCAGGGCAGGGGTGGGATTCGGCCGAACCCCTTGTTCCAAAAATCAGCTGGCAGTGAAACCGGTTTGCTGTGACTATCAGGTGGGCCTGCCCACCCACCCCCGCGTTTTACCTACCTATATCATCTCAGCTGTTATTCGAGAGCTGCCTATGTGCATGCAGTGAATCGCGCGATCACTGAACCGGTTGTTAAACCCGGAAAATGCCACTCCTGGGGCAGGGGGTGGCAAACTCGAGGCCTGTGGGTTCCTTGGTGGCACAGTGGTTAGAGTGCAGTATTGCAGGCTACATCTGCTGACTGCCAGCTGTCTGCAATTTGGCAGATCGAATCTCACCAGCCTCAAGGTTTTGACTCAGCCTTTCCTTCTTCCGAGGTGGGTAAAATGAGGAGCCAAATTGTTGGGGGCAAGAGGCTGACTCTGTAAACTGCTTAGAGAGGGCTGTAAATCACTATAAAGTGGTATATAAGTCTAAGTGCTATTCAGGGGTGGGATTCAAATTTCTTAACAACCGGTTCTTTGGGTGTGGCCTAATTTGGCCTAATGGGTGTGGCTTGGTGGTCACATGATTGGCTGGGCGTGGCTTGAATGTAAATACCCTGTTTTTCCAACAATACGGCCTCCCCCAATAGGAAGTCCCAGCATGTTTTATAGGCATGAAATGAAATTAAGCCCCTCCCACCAAATTAAGGCCTATATTAAAACATGCAAAATGGGGGGAATGGTGTGGGGGCTTGCTGTTAGGAAATTCTTTTGTTGCACACCCGGATATGGTGCTGCCTGCGTTGACCCCAATACAAAGTGCCCCACCAATGCCGAGGTCAACATCCAAGCCGTCACTGTGCACCCAAAGATGCAAGGGGGGGGGAATTAAGTCACCCCTGAAAAGACGGCCTAGCCATTTTTTCAGGGCTCAAAAAAAAAAAAAAATAAGACCCCGATCTTATTATATGAGAAACATGGTATTATAAATATTTATGTAAATATTGAATTTTTTATTAAAAAAAGAGCAACTTTTACCCCAAATTAGGCAAAACAGGCAGGCAGATTGAGTTGCTCACATAATCACAGATTCATTCAGAGATCTACCATTCTGCCATCTGCTACCTGAGTCTGCACTAAAAAATAGAAGCTTCAATCCTAAGGAAGGTTCAGCTCTGCTTTTAGATTAGCTAGAAAGCAAGAAAACCAACAATTTCCTGCTTTCAAGCTAATCTAAACCTTCCAGCACAGCAGAACAGCTGATGGTCAGGGGGTGGGGGGAAAGAAATATAGCAACTTACCAAAAGCAGGCAAATGTGACGGTGCACATGCCAGGTAAGAAGTGAGTGGGCAGGGCAGGGCGGGTCGAGCCAGTGGTACGATTTGCTGGTTCTCTGAGCTGTGCAGAATCATAACAACTATAGAACCGGTCCGGCCAGGTAGAATCCCACACCTGGTGCTATTACTATTGCTATAGGATCTTCTGCTTAAGCAGGGGGTTGGACTAGAAGACCTCCAAAGTCCCTTCCAGCTATGTTCTTCTATATTCTGAAGTCAGGAGGTCAGATGGAATGGCCAAAATTCTCCATCCTTAAAGGTGATGGAGAACATCACTGGTAGCTTAAGGAATTGGTACCTGGTAAAGGACCACAATGATTCACTTAACAACCATGGCAAAACAGGTCCTAAAATGAGGTGTGACTTAGTTAACAACCACCTTGCTTAGCCTTGGAAATTCTGGTCCGAGGATTTCGTAAGTTGTGGACTTCCTGGAGCTAATAATTATATTTTCTGCTCATAGCATCAGGCTGCTGATTCGTGTTGTGGCAGATGCGAAGAAAGTCAGAACTCCATAACTGCAAATGCCTGGACCTCTCCTGCGAGCACAGTCAGATCAAGGCAGTAGAGATCTGTGTTGAATGACGGCCTCCTTCACATCTTCACAGGCACCTTATCCCTTCCCCTCGTTCCCCTCACTCATTCATTCAACCAGTTGGGGAAAAAAATCTCTTTGGGTAAATGGTAAAAGCGCAGACTATTAAACTGGCATCTTTCTGTTCATGGAAAAGTAAGGAGTGTTTCTGGGCAAACCACATGGGTTTACAGACCCCTCACATCCTGGACATAAACTGTTTCAACTCCTACCCTCAAGACAACACTATAGAGCACTGCACACCAGAACAACTAGACACAAGGACAGTTTTCCCCTGAACGCCATCACTCT
>NW_020769332.1:8794858-8807358 GCF_900518735.1 Pseudonaja textilis | reverse complement strand
ATCTATCTATCTATCTACCTATCTATCCCATTCATATCCATCCATCCACCCATCCACCCATCCACCCATCCACCCATCCACCCATCCAGCCATCCACCCATCCATCCATCCACCCACCCATCCATATTTTTGCAAATGTAGCAGAGTTTTTTTTAGGCGACATTTGTAAGAGCAAAATCCCCATTATTCTTTTTCTGTCTTGTTTTTCTTTCCATCTACTTGCTACTTCTTTTATTTAACGGACAAAGCCGAGGGTTGAACCCAGGACCCTCTGTCCTGCAAAGCAGGCATTGTCTCTATAGAAAACTCCAAACCCCTTGCAATGTTGCCATTCTATTTTATGGCTGAGTGATGGATGGACAAAGTCTTGGTGGTCCAGAGCTTTCCTTAACAACTGCAGCATTCATGCAACATGGAGAGATCATGTTCCGTGCATGAATAAAATCACAATTTCCCAACACCGCCCCCCCCACAAGAACTAACATTTTTTAAGAGCTAGCAATGGAAATTTAAGTCCCAAGGTACATAGAGATTCTCCTCGGTAAGACAATTCGTTTAGGGACCATTTCAAGTTGTTCAACAGCACTGAAAATAGTGACACATGACCGTTTTATACACTTATGACCATTGTAGCATCTCCACAGTCAGGTGTTCAAAATTTGGATGCTTGGCAACCGACTCATATTCCTGATGGTTGCGGAGTCCTGGGGCTACATGATCACCGCTTGTGATCTTCTGACAATAATGCAGCCAGATTCACTTAACAGCTGTGTTAGTAACTTAAAACTACAGTGATTTCCTTAAGGACCCTAGCAAGAAAGGTCGTAAAATGAGGGGAAAACTCCCTTAACAACTAGCAACAGAAACGTTGGTCTCCTTTGTGGTTGTAAGTTGAGGACCTGCCAGTAGTTCAAGGTTAATTAAAATTAATTGAAAATGAGGCCATTCTATGCTTGCAGAATTAAGGCAAAACATAGTCCATCATTTATAAGCCTTAGGGGAGATGCAGAAATTTAATAAGCCAAGATTGCTTTGGTTTCTCTGACTGTTTCCCCCACAAATCACCTATATTGCCTAGGGAATGTGAGCTTGGACCACAAGGAAATCAGTGTGTCAAGGGACAAGGAACACTGGGGACTGCCTAGTAGGAATAGCAATAGCATTTAGATTTATATACCACTTCATGGTGTTTTACAGCCCCCGCTAAGTGGTTTACAGAGTCAGCACATTTCCTTCCCAACAATCTGGGTCCTCATTTTACCGACCTCGGAAGGATGGAAGGTTGAGTCAACCTTGAGCTGGTCAGGATCGAACTGCTGGCAGTGGGCAGAATTAGCCTGCAATACTGCATTTTAACCACTGTGAACCATGGAAAGAAGGAAAGGAAAGGAAAGGGGAGGAAGGAAGGAAGGAAGGAAGGAAAGAAGGAAGGAAGGAAGGAGAAAAGGAAGAGCAATAGCAATAGCACTTAGACTTATATACCACTTCACAATGCTTTACAGCCCTCTCTAAATGGTTTTATAGAGTCGGCCTATTTTTCCCAACAATCTGAGTCCTCATTTTACCGACCTCGGAAGGATGGAAGGCTAAGTCAACCTTGAGCCGGTCAGGATGGAATTGCTGGCAGAATTATCTTGCAATACTGCATTCTAACCACTGCACCACCATGTTTTTTCCCCTCAGTCTTTTAAAGAAAGATTCCTGGGGGGGAAAACCCCACAGAACATCTGTGAGGGAGCTAGAAAATTAATAGACTTCATTGGCTCATTTTTTTCCCCTGCTGTTCCTCTTTGCCATGAGTAATGCATCTATCCTACAACTAAGTTTGATAAATGGAAGGGTAAAATAATTACCTCCTTTGGGACATTTATTAGAGATAATTTCAACTATAAGCTTTCAAAGTTAATGTTCTTAACCAAAAGAGTGGGGAGAAAATGTCAGAAACAAAAGAATTGGTGGGCTGGCTGGTATTGGAGCGTTTAACTTTCAGCATTTAAGGAAGGTTAGTTATTCTTCTTTAAACAATATGAAACATTAAAGAAACCAAATTGCAATAATCTGCCATTAGAACACTCAAACTCCGAGTTTAATGCTTTTGGCCCCATTGTCTTTTATATTTTAAGCCTCTCTGAAGATGGCTGAGGAAGAATAATTATGAAAAATGAAAAGATTCAACAAATGTTCCGCAACGGCTACGTTCACATCGAAACTGAACCAAATTTTGCAGCTGCCTTTGGAGAATGTGTGGAAGAGGGTTAGGTTTAACTTGGGGTTTAGCATGTGAATCCAGCATGTTTCATTATTTCTGAGTTTCGAGGCAACCCACACATTGTTTGAATGCAGTAGCCACATGAAGTGCATTATGTGTGCATCTCATGGTACAAAAGCGTGATAAGGAAAATGGGGAAAACAGGCCTTTAGAAAGACAAAACGGGGTACCTTCTTCCACGCGTGGTGGCTTTGCCCAAAAAGTAAAAAATACTAGAAAAAAATAAGAATTTGGATAAAAGAAATTACAAATATTCAATTAGAATTCAAGGCCGAAATATTTTTATTGGGAATGATAAAAGGTGATAGTGCAAAATAAATTAAATATCTAATTCTTCATATAATTACTGCAGCAAGAGTTGTGTTAGCACAATGCTGGAAGGGTGACCAAATGCCAACAAACAATTTGATAATCCAGAAGGTCCTTGACTGTGCCGAAATGGACGTACTTACCCCAAAACTAAAGGATGAGGCAGACTCAAAATATAGTAGTTTGGGAAAAATGGTACAATTGGATTGAGGATAAAAATCAGGGAATAAAAAGGTAAGGAAAAGAAAAAATAAAGTGGTTAGATTAAGAGTATTTACCAGAAACAGGAAATGAATATGAGAAAAATTGTTTTTGAGAAAAGAACACACTATCTAATTGATTAGAAACATACATGTTTTATGTTTATTGGCTTTGTTTTTCACATTGATTTCATTTGCAATGAAATGTACTATGTATTGTAAATACTTTTTAAAATCTTTAATAAGGTTTATTTTTATTAAAAAAAAGAAAGAAAGATGAAACAGGTGTAACGTATAGTTGGCCCAAAGATTGGTACACTCCTTCTATATGGGATGGTTTTCCTCTTCCATGAAGTGCACAACTTTGGGAGCAATGCAAGTAAAGTGGTGAAAGCGGAAGGAGAAGATACCCACCTAGCCATCCAGATCAGTCCAATCAACCCTGGGGATCAATAGGGTGAGCAGATCAGTCTGAATAGAGCTGGGAGGGATCTTGGAGATCTTTTAGTCCAACCTTATTTCATTTCAGATGACTATCCAGTCTCTTCTTAAAAACCTCCAGTGATGGAGTACCCACGATTTCTGGTGTCAAGCTGTTCCACTGGTTAATGGTCCTCGCTGCTAGGAAGTTTCTCCTTAATTCCAGGTTGCTTCACTCCTCAATTATTTTCCATCTATTGTTTCTTGTCCTGCCCTCTGGTGCTTTGGAAAATAAATTGACCCCCTCCTCTCCATGGCAACCTTAATTTGGTGCCTGAAGGTCTATCCAAGCCCTTCAAAGCTTTATGAAGTTTCCTCAGAAGTTGGAGAAAAAAAAAAAGAGCTATAAAATGTTCCAGTCATCAAAAGTTTGCCTGGTGTTGCCTTAAAGTACATATGAGACAATACAATTCAATATCGGATCAAGAATTGGCCATCTTGTTCACTATATAATGGTTGAAGACCATTTCTTCAAGGATGACCCATTGGGGTTGCTTGGTTGGCGGAGATGAAGCCAATGGGGCTGGGTGAGATAATCCCTTACTTTTTTATTACTGAAATTATTGGCGCCTTCAAAGGACTTGAGGAGACAATCGAAGTGAATATCGCAAGATGGAAACTACCCCCCTTTTGTACTTGTGTGTGGTGATGCAACACAAGTTCAAAAAGTCTTAGCTTGCGTTCTGGCCTCCTGTGACTCATATTTTTGTCATTTTGACATCAACGTGGTTGGGAACAAATATTTATGTTTTTCTCCCTTCTTCCCAGGTAGCAAATTCTGTGCATGCTAAATGAATCACTGGGTTTTGAAATTGATCATCTTGAAATGATTACTCAGGGCAGCTGGTGGTCTTAGAACAGTAAGTGTAGCAGAATTTTGATTTTTCTTTCTTCAATGAATCCTTGAAATGATTGTCCTTTAAAAATTCAGGGCTGGTTTATTAAGAGTCCCAACAGAACAGAATACTTATAGTTCAGGATGGAACTGTGAGGTCCTTGGTGCTCCCTGAGCCTGGCTGTTTTCTTGTAGATGTTCCATCATCCAACTAGGTAACATCATCAATACTAAAAAGGAGTGGGGTTCGCTCTCTATTATCAAGAGTTCAAATGAACAGCAAGAAGTGAATTTAAGATTTATAATAATTTAAGACAGGAAGGAAGCAAGGAAGGGGAAAGACAGGAAGGAGAAGGGAGGAAGGGGAGGGAAGAGAAGACAAGAAGGAAAGAAAGAAAGAAAAAAAGAAAGGAAAAAAGAAATGAGAAAGAAAAGGAAAAAGAGGAGGAAAATAGGAAGGAAGGAAGGAAGGAAGGCAGGTAGGCAGATGTCACCTGCTCCTCTCCATCTTGGTCCCCCCTTTTCCTGCCTCCTTCCACATCTTCATTTAATGCCCACATCTTCATTTAATGCCCGCTCCCCCAAGCCGTTTTCTCCATGCTCAATAGATGCTTCCCACCCTGATCGCTCATGATCAATAACTGAAGACAATGAACTGGGAATGGAAAACTCTGGGCCACCTAATGAATAAACATCAGGGTGTTTGGGAGGACACAGCTTCCTCTCTCCACACAAACACACACACAAATACACACAGACACACACACACACACACAATAACAACGGTGTGGGGTGGGAGGAAACCAAGCCAATTGTATGGCACCCAACTTAAAATTCAGCTTCGGTTGGGATGCGTCTTTCCCAAGCAGACATCTGCAAAAGGATCACCCGATGGCTGGGCTGTTTATTTATTTATTTCGTCTCCTTCGCCTTTCTCTCCCTCCAAAGGGCCAACTGGTTCCTTTCACCCTTTCCCCGCCGCGCTTCCACCCCCTTGCCTTCCCTCCTTGTTTCTTTCTCTCTCGTGCCTTTGTGAGGCGGCCCGTGACAAATGTTTGTAAAAGGAGGGTGCTGTGAGAACCTGGCGTCGGCCATTGAGAAGATGGCGGTTGAATGGCCTCCTCCGTTTTCTGAGGTTTCTCTCTCTCTCTTTTTTTGCGCCTTCAAATTTTTTTTGTCTGGCGACTCAAAAAGCTGGCGCGGGAGCTGAAAGGGTGGAGAAAAGGGCCTGAGTGAGACTACAGAATGCCTTTTATTCGCTTTTCTCCTCTCTCTTTTTTTCCTTTCCCCCGCCTCCCCTTCTCCTTTGGATGTTGGTGGTAATCAAGGCGTGTTTGGGAAGAAAACCAGCAGCCGAACAATGGGGGATGTTTTAATACTAACATTTTTCTTTCGGCCTTTTTCCAAAGTAGGGGGTACTGACTTTGTGAGGAGGAATTGAAACATGCCAAGTTAGAAAATATTGCTTCGGTTTGCCTCCCAGGGTGCGACTTCTTCTTCTCCCCAGGAAACATGGAGAGCTGGACGATGTTCTACATTATTTCCGACTCAGATCTCTGACTTCCCTCTTGGTGGGGAGAATCCCACTGAGCTACCGCACTTCAGTAAGAATTCAGAAGATGGAGGGACAGATTTATTGGTTATGCTCAGCATCCAAGGACCAGCGGTCAAACACCAGACAAATCGGGCAGTTCAAATGTGTATAAAGATTTACTGTAAGCTTAAGCTCTCTACAAGAATCTGAACTACTAACAGTCAAGGAAAATTAGCGGGAGATAAGAATGGAAGGAATTCAAACTGGGCTGGACTTAGATATTTTTGGAGCACAAAGAGACTCATGACTGATGATGCATTTGACCCTTCCATTGGGCTCAAGCCTGATCATCTCCTATACCAGCCAGATTTCCTGATGTAAACCCCCAGAAAATTGCTTTCAGATGTTGTCACCCTGTCTGAATGAATGAATAAACGAATGTTTAGGTAAGAGGGTTCCCCCACATCCTCTTTCTCAACCTTCTATTTATCTGGTTATCATGCAGTCAGAACTACAGTTAGTCCTCAATGTAAGACCACAACTGAGCCTGAGATTTCTATTGCTAAATGAGACAGTTGTTAAGTCAATAGAATAGAATAACAGAGTTGGAAGGGACCTTGGAGGTCTTCTAGTCCAACCCCCTGCCTAGGCAGGAAACCCTACACCACTTCAGACAAAGGGTTGTCCAACATCTTTTTTAAAACTTCCAGTGTTGGAGCATTTACAACTTCTGGAGGGCAAGTTGTTCCACTGATTAATTGTCCTAACTATCAGACAATTTCTCCTTAGTTCTAAGTTGCTTCTCTCCTTGATTAGTTTCCACCCGTAGCTTCTTGTCCTGCCCTCAGGTGCTTTGGAGAATAGCTTGACTCCCCCTGTTCTTTGTGGCAGTCCCCGAGAGACTGGAACAGTGCTATCATTGTCTCCACTACCGCTTCTCCAGAACTGGTCAGAACCTGCTGAATACCACCTTTGGACTGGGCCATGTGATGGAGTGATGGGTGCAGGGGATGGATTTTTGATTTTCTTTTGAGGAAGGGAATTTTAATTGGGTGACAATGGGGATGCTGCAATGGTTAAAAGTGTGAAAAATGGTCGTGTGTCACTTTTTTTCGGGGCGGTTGTAACTTCAAATGGTTGTGAAATGAATGGTTGCAATTTGAGGACTACCTGTATGTTTTATTCTCTAAAAGTGAGATCTCTACAGAAGATCATAGCACAAACATTAAGACCATTCTTTCTTTCTTTGACAGATCATATTCTAGTGCAGGGGTCCCCAAACTTGGCAACTTTAAGACTTGTGGTCTTCAACTCCCAGAATTCTCCAGCCAGCTGGCTGGAGAATTCTGGGAGTTGAAGTCCATACGTCTTAAAAGTGCCAAGTTTGGAGATTCTGTTCTAGTGGGATGGACAGGAGCTGTCAAAACAAGCCAGGAGGAGGAAGTGGTTCAGGATGACCCCCAAAGGATGTCCATTCTTCTAACTACTTATTCTGAGGAGCTCACAAAGCTCTAAGAGGCAACTAAGAAAGGAAAATAGGAAGAAAGAGAGCAGAGCAGTGGTGGTATTCTACCGGTTTGGGCCGGTTTGGGCGAACCGGTAGTAAAAAATGGTTCAGCCAAACTGGTATTTTCGATGATCAGCTGTGCTGCATGATTTAGATTAGCTAGAAAGCAAGAAATCCAATGATTTCCTGCTTTCTAGCTAATCTAAATCACGCGGCACAGCTGATTTTTCCCCCTCGCTGTTGTCCTTACCTCGCCAAGAAGCTTCCCTGAGGCCCAGTAGGCAAAAAATGGGGTGTAGGGGAGTGCTGTGAAAGGAAAAAAACCCACCACCTAGCCATGCCCACCCAGTCACATGACCACCTGGCCACGGCCACAGAACCCGTAGTAAAAAAAAAATCTGAATCCCACCACTGGAGCAGAGTGATTTTTTTTCCATTCTGCATTACCCTACTGTGAATTCCGCCATTTTTGTTTTGGAAAAAAAACAAAACAAAACAACAAAATAAAACAAAATGGATCACTTTAAGGGAAATGTATCCCTTTCTCACTTGATCCCACCAGTTCTGCCCAACCCATTGCAATGGGTACCTGAGCTGAAATCAACATTTCCTTAATTCATACTGGTTTGCTTCCTCCTCTCTTGAGTAACCCCCTAGTTAGTTAATACACAACATCTACCGTCCATCCTTCTATCGATCCCTTGTGCCTCTTGAAGCTTTCTCTCTTATCTTCACTTGCCATCTCCCGGTGACCACTCACAAGATGTTCTTCCCCCATCACCACCTCCCTCTCCACGTGACTTCAAGCCGAAGTCCTGTCCGTTTCCAGCTGGAGGGAGCGCTTTACAATGGTCTTACAATCTCCCCCACTGTTGCTCAGTTTCCAGTTGCAGGAGGAAAACAGCTACTGTTTAATGCTGTTTGACAGCTCTTTCATCATCTGTCTCCTCTGCTCCAGCTTGGCCATGGCTCATCCAAAGTCCCTTTGTGGCTATAATCAAAGCCTGGTGAGTGATGGTCTTCAGGCCAGGGGTGGGTGGGTGGAGGGAGGGAAACAGGGGGCGGGGGGGAGAGAGAGCAAGGGATGTGTGACCATAAGGAGGACCTTCTCGGTCCTTTGGGGCTGGGGGATCAGGACCTACTCCTGTGGGGCTGTCAAATGCAGAAGGACAGAACTGGTCAACGGTGGGAAGCAGGCAGGCAGAAAAGATCCGGTGCTTCTTTGTCTGTAGCGTTCCGATGTTTTCCAGATGCCACAGGTGTGCATGGTGGGTGGCAGGAAGACGGAGGTGCAGGATCCAACCAACAATTTCCCACTGGTGTCTGAAAAGGAGGGAGGGGGCCTACCATTCCTTCCCTTTACACACAATGAATATTTATAGACTGCTGGCCAGATACTGCCCTAACCGGCAGAAGTGTTTTTTTTCTCTTCCCAATTTGTGTCAGAATAGAGTTGGAAGGGACCTTGGGGTCTTCTAGTCCAACCCCCAGCTCAAGGGGGAGACCCTCTACCATTCCAGGCAAATGGCTTTACAACATCTTTTTAAACACTTCCGTTGTTGGAGCACCCACAACTTCTGGAGGCCAGCTGGTCAATTGTTCTCACTGTTAGGAAGTTTCTCCTTAGGGTTTCCTGCTCCGAACAAGGGATTAGACTAGGACAGGGGTCACCAACCTTTTGGACCTCAAGGACCACCAAACTCATCATTTTAAATCCCATGGACCAGAGGCCCTGGGAAAATCCCCCCAAAAAGTCTGCAAGAAAATCCCCCACTGTTTCCTACTGATCGATTGTTCTTTATTTGGGATCGCAGGATACTGTCTCCAGCTCTGTTCTCAGGGGGAGAGAGAGAGGGAGAGACTTTGGGCTCCATGCAAGGAAAGCAGCAGAAGCCGCAGAAGTCTTTCTTTCTCTCCCTCAAACTCCGCCTTTGTGTGACTTGTTGTGCCGGTGCAGCCTCTTGGAGCAGGGGGCCTTGCAGGGTCCCAAAGACTCATTTCTGGCGGAGTTTGGGGGAGAGAAAGAAAGACTTCTGCTGCTTTCCTTGCATGCAGCCAAAAGCAGAAGAAGAAAGAAGTGGAAAGAAGCAGCCTGGTGGCCAGGCCAGGCGCATGGGGCGAGTGGGGCAAGTTCTCCCCCTCCGCCCTTTCTCCCCCTCCGCCCTCCCCTCACTACCTCGTGTTGTCCACAATGTAAGTGACGCAAGCCTGGATTAATTGCTTTGGGGGTTTTCTCTGCAGACCACCAAAATTTTCTCATGGACCACCGGTGGTCCCCAGCCCACGATTGGCCACCACTGGACTAGAATACCTCCAAGGTCCTTTCCAACTCTGTTATCTTTTAGGAAACAAAGTGTGGCTTTATCATTCAGGTCGTCTTCTGATGAACCTGGATAACGGGAAGAAAATCCTGAACTTGATACTTGGTTTTCCTGGCTGAGGATTTCTTTGCCTTGTCAAAACATCTTGCAGTTCAACGTCTCAGTGTCCCAAGAACACATGTTCATTCACAGAACTGGGGATTCCCTTATCTCCAAAGGGCACATCCGACAATTAGCTTATCTGTTGTGCAAGTGAGGAACAGGCCACGCTTATCTAGATGACTTCCTTATGTTGGAAGAAGGGAGAGTTGCGAAGATAAAAGTAAACGAATGCACTTTAGCAAAGAGAGAGAGCGAGGGAGAGAAAAAAGGAACACGGTACTACTTTGAAATAAGAGGTGAATCAAGATTTTCTTTTTAAAAAGTGTACTGAGTGCATAATTCCCTTGCTATTAAAAAGATTCCAAGGAAAGAGTGATGCCTATTTGGAATGCAAAAGGAGAAAGATGGGTTAGGGATTAGACTCCTACTTTTCAAAGTATCAGAGTATCTACAAATAGTCGACTTACAACCAGTCGTTTAGCGACCGGTTGAAACAAACTACGGACCTGCTGAAATAAGCGACTTACGACCCATCCTCACCTGAGGGGGCATTCAGCAGGTTCTGACCAGTTCTGGAGAACCGGTAGTGGAAATTTTGAGTAGTTCGGAGAACCAGCCAAGGGGACCTCTGACTGGCCCGGCCCCCCTCTATTCTCCGCCTCCCATTGAGTCCCAGTTGATTGGCTGGGTCTTCTTTGGTTGCCCTGTACAGGAGAATGGAGCTGTAAAGCAGGTTAGTGGGGTGGGCAGGGAATGGGGATTTTGGGGGATCCTTCCCCTGCCACGCCCACCAAGTCACGCCCATGCTCACCAAGCCACGCCCACAGAACCCTTAGTAAACACTTTTGAATCCCACCTCACACTTACAGCTGTCAGGGATTGGGTGTCCCTGAGATCACAGGGTCCAAATTGAGGTCCTTGGCAACCAGCAAAATGGCTGCAGCTTCCCAGACAGTTTTTTTTTTACCAGCAAAGTCAACGGACGAATCCAAATTTTCTTAACTTAAGACCCCATGCTTCACTTAGTTGCTGCGATTGACTTCACAAAAATGGCAAAAAAAGGGGGGGGGGAGTAACATCGGGCAGGGTTCACTTTACAACCGCTTCCCTTAGCGACAGGAGTTCATGTCTCAATTTGTTCATAAGTTGAGGACTGCCTATACGTTATATCGATTGTTGATGTAATAATTCGTATCAAATCTTAATTGGATTGATATCTGTGCAGGTAGTCCTCAAGTTATAATGGTTTACTTGGTGACCATTCAAAGCTACAAGGCATTTGAAAAAAAAGAGACTCATGGACATTTTTTCACACTTACGACCTTTGCAGCATCCCCATGGTCACATGACTTACACTTGGATGCTTGACAACTGATTCATACTTATGACGGTTGCAGTGTCCCAGGGCCATGGGATTCCCTTTTGCGACCTTCTGACAAGCCAAATCAATGGGGAAGCCAGATTCACTTAACGACCATGTTACTAACTTAACCCCTGCAGAGATTCCCTTAAACAATTTTGGGAAGAAAGGTCGCAAAACGGGACAAATCCTTGGAAAGCTGCCTTCTTTAGCAACAGAAATGTTGGCCCCCAGTTGTGGTCGAAAGTCAAGGACTACCAAGCAGAACTTCTCAAGGTGTCGTTTTAATAGTTAAGGAATCCCCATCCTCTTTTCTTTTACACCCTCTATCATCCTGGTTAGTTCTGGCTTTGATCCTTTGTGAGCTGTCCAAAATAATGTTTAGCTTGGATTGCTACATTAGAGGACATGTCAAATTTTTCAACTTTCCGTTTCCAAACATTAGGCGTGCTCAAAAGTGGTGACATGCCTTGTGGGGTTTGCAAAGATAGTTCCTTTGATATACTTTAGATGTGCTTGGTAAGTAACTACATGCGTAGCACAACCTTTTAACGTTTTGTTCGTTTCATTCACAAGAACGAGGTCCTTCCTTCAGCCCCAGAAACATCTGCGGTGCAGCTTGTTACTTCTGTGCCTCCACTCCTCCCCTCTCCAGCAGCTTTTACAAGGCCAACCATCTCAAAGGAACCATAAAAACTAACCTAGATCTAACGCTAAAGATGCATTCCATGGTCATGCCAACCACGTTGATACAGCTGGAGAAATTTAACTCTGTTAGTCTGTTATTTGTAAAATAATAAAGATGGGAAAGAAAGAAAGAAAGAAAGAAAGAAAGAAAGAAAGAAAGAAAGAAAGAAAGAAAGAAAGAAAGAAAGAAAGAAAGAAAGAAAGAAAGAAGGAAGGAAGGAAGGAAGGAAGGAAGGAAGATAAAAGTCTTACACTCAGGCAAGAAAAACCAAATGTAGATTGGGTGAAACCAGGCTTAATAGCGGTAACTGTGAGAGGGATCTTGGAGTCTTAGTGGACAACCAGCTCAATATGAGCCAGCAGTGTGCAGCAGCGGCCGAAAAAGCTAATACAATCCTAAATTGCATTAGCAGAGGGATACAATCAAGATCAAGGGAGGTACTAATTCCACTCTATAAAGCCACACCTAGAATACTGCATCCAGTTTTGGTCACCACATTATAAAAAAGATGTCGAGACTCGAGAAAAAGTGCAGAGAAGAGCAACCAGGATGATTTTAGGGGACTGGAGACTAAAACATATGAAGAATGGTTGCAGGAACTGGACATGGCTAGTCTAGTGAAGAGAAGGACCAGGGGAGACAGGATAGCAGTCTTCCAATATGTGAGGGCCTGCCACAGAGGGGAGGAAGCTATTTTCCAAAGCGCCTGTAGGCCAAACAAGGAATAACGGATGGAAACTGAACAAGGAGAGATTCAACCTGGAAATGGACTAGATAACCAACTAGGTGCCATCCAAATCTGTTAATCCGAAAGTAAGTAAGTAAGTAAGTAAATAAGTAAGTAAGTCAGGAAGGAAGGAAGGAAGGAAGGAAGGAAGGAAGGAAGGAAGGAAGG
>NW_020769332.1:8783757-8794848 GCF_900518735.1 Pseudonaja textilis | reverse complement strand
AGGAAGGAAGGAAGGAAGGAAGGAAGGAAGGAAGGAAGGAAGGAAGGAAGATTTTATTGGCAATGAATAAAGCTTGCTTTGGTTATTTAACTTCTCAAGAAGGTTGATGGAAAAGGGAGGTGAACGTATATGGCCACGTCTACAGGAATTATTGTAGTACTTCCTAACTTCTCCCCTGAAGACAAACAATGATAGTGTTTTTACAGGGACAAGTACAAGGAAAAAACTGACTTGGTAAACACTAAAATAGACAGAGTTGCTGCAAGTTAAATCCAAAATCCAATAATCATCATATTTACTCTGTCAAAAACTAGCATCCACCTGACATAACAGCGGCATGTGCCATGCTTAGTTAGTTCCTCTTTCCATGCGCTGACCTGCCAAGTCAACTTGTTTTCTGGAATATTCTGGTCAATCCAATTCATGAATAAGAATTCAAATGGATATTCCCCCAGTCATGTTTACTTGGAAGTCAGTCTTCCCACCTCTCTTCCTTTCCGTTCATCAGAGAGCCAGTCAAGTGGATGATAGTTGATGATTTCTGCAGTCATCAGGAGATCGGAAGAAAGTTGGCTGAGAAATTGTGTGATGAATGTCTCGATTGTGGTGCTGGGGTGATGTTTTCCTACTTGTGCATTCACTGTGGTGAGTATGCAGATTGAAAAGCATCTCCGGGCGCATGGCAAACTTTGGTGAACGTTGATGTTAACCAGTCAGGACACCAGGGAAAATGTTAGAAATATATATAATAAATCAAATGAATCTCCACTGAATAAATGACCACCAATGGCATCTTGATTTCCATCATTGCTGCTAAAAGTTGACATTCACCATGATCTCATTATTAAATCATTCTGGACATTTCCTGGCCTGGTATAGCTCAAGGACCATTCATCCCTTCAGTAATTAGCCTTTTTGTATTTCCCCAGTTTCCACATCTCCTTGGATAGGCCAGCAATGTCCAGAATCATGCAGAAGGAAAAATCTTTCTGACATTTTCTTGATGCCTTGCCAACTTTTAAAAAGGGAACATCAATAATTGACTTATTACAACCAATCAATGCCTGGATAGTCAAGCAAAAGCAAAAAGAAGGAGAGGGAGAGAAAGGAGAGAAGGAGAAGAAGAAGAAGGAGGAGGAGGAGGAGGAGGAGGAGGAGGAGGAGGAGGAGGAGGAGGAGAAGGTGGATGATGATAATGAACATTCATATCATCAGAGTTTCAAAGGCTGTGAATCCAAAATCATGACCTCATTTATGGCCCTTACCAGAGGTGGTATTCAGCTGGTTCTGACCAGTTCTGGAGAACTGGTAGTGGAAATTTTGAGTAGTGTGTGTGAGTTAGAGAGATAGAGAGAGAAAGAGCAAACATTAAACCACGTTTTGCATTAACTCTGGCTTATAGAACATACCATTGCATGCTAAATCAAAACCAATCATGATAATGATGATCTCCATTCAGTCCAGTGGTGGGATTCAGCAGGTTCTGACCAGTTCTGGAGAACTGGTAGTGGAAATTTTGAGTAGTTCGGAGAACCGTTAAATCCCACCTCTGACTGGCCCTGCCAACCCCATCCATTCTCTGCCTCCCATTGAGTCCCAGCTAATCAGCTGGGACTTCTTTGGTTGCCCTGCACAGGAGAACGGAGCTGGAAAGCAGGTTAGTGGGGTGGGGAAAGAATGGGGATTTTTGCAGTATCCTTCCCCTGCCACGCCCACCAAGCCACGCCCAGAGAACCAGTAATACATTTTTTTGAATCCCACCACTGGCCCTTATGGTGTTGTTGGGCCCCTAGAGAATGGGGCTGGATTCCATAGTTAAAGGGACGGAATTGGGATTTTTCACTGCCCTAGAAATGGGGCAATTTAAAGAAAAAAAAATAGTTTTTAATGAATTTTTCCCCCAGAAAGGAATGGCTCATAGGCTTCAGCCGGGGTGGGGGGAGGGGGAGGGGGGAGAGCTTCCCACAAGTGGCTCCTCCCTTGATCCCTTTCTATGTGGCTCAACCCAACTCTTGCCAGACCCTCATTGCTAGTCATCACCTGTCCTAATTGAAAAACCCAGGAGTTCCATGCTATGATCGAAGCTGGCAGGAACGCAAAATCCCCAGGTGTGCAAGGGTGTGTTTGTGCGTTGCAACCATCTAGGCACACGGGGGGGGGGGGGGGGGCACCGAGGGGGGGGCCCCTTCAAGGGTTTTTGTCCTGGGGGCTTGGGGGGGGAGGGGGGGCTTGAAAGTCTTTTAACTGGCATAAAGTTACAGCTCAGCCATGCCAAAGACGCAAAGAATTTGTTCTCAAAAGGATGCATTCTTTCTTTTTTTTAATCAACTAATAAAAGAAAAAAAAAAAGCCAGCTTCGGAGAAGGATTGGCCAGAGCACCTTTGAATTGCTACGCACCTGCTTATCGGACAAAGCAGCAGGAGTGGCTGGGGGTGGGGGCTGGGGGTGGGGGAGAAAGAAAGGTGACCTGGGAGAAAAGGGCAACCAGCAAGCATCTTAGATTGGGGCCCGGGAGATATTTTAGAAAGACCCGAGAAAGATGGAGAGCCAGTTGGGTGTAGAGGCTAAGCCGCCAGGCTAAAAACCAGGTGACCAGGAGTGCTAGTACTTCCTTAGGCACCAAACCAGTTCGATGACCTTGGGCAGTCCCTCCCTCTCAGCCCTAAGAAGAAGAAGAAGTCAAAGGCTAACCACTTCTGAAAATTTGCCAAGAAAACTGCAGGAACTTTTATTAGCGTTAACAGATCGTCAGAGTGGGAAGGGACCTTGTAGGTCATCTAGTCCAACCCGCCGTCCAAGCAGGAGAACTTACACCATTTCTGACAAATGGCAATCCAATCTCTTCTTGAAAGTCTCAAGTGATGACGCTCCCACAACTTCTGAAGGCAAATTCTGTCCCATTCGCATTACTGAGGAACGGTAATGGTATACAGGTTTAAGACATCGAGCTAGGGAGGCTGTGAGTTCTAGTCCCATACCTGAGGCAGAAAGTCAGCTGGGTGTCTAAGGAAGGAGACAGTGGTCCATCCCTTTGAAAAATCTTGCTAAAAAGCCAAGAAAACGGCGGGAACTTGTTCAAGGAGTTGCCAGTCGTCAACTGTAACTTAAGGGAAGGGACAGGGAAGGAAAAGAAAGGAAAAGAAACAGAAATAAAGGAAAGGAAAAAGGAAAAGAGAGGAAATAGAAAGGAAGGAAAGGAAAGGAAAAGAAAGGAAAAGAAACATTAATGAAGGAAAGGAATGGAAAGGAAAGGAAAAGAAATAGAAATGAAGGAAAGGAAAGGAATGAGGAAAGAAACATTAATGAAGGAAAGGAATGGAAAGGAAAGGAAAAGAAATAGAAATGAAGGAAAGGAAAGGAATGGAAAGGAAAGGAGAGGAAAGGAATAGAAAGGAAACAAATGAAGGAAAAGAAAGAAAAAAACTTTAAATGTAGCTATCCCTTTTACAAAGCAGTCTTCTTCAATATAGTGTCTCAGAGTTGCTATTTTTCCCCCTTCAAAAGGCAACTGGACCGTTTTTTTATTTTGAGGAAGAAGAGGAAGACTTTTGCTTGTTATCCAAGGAGCTTAATCGGTTATAATTCAGTATAATGGTTACAATTTCAAGGGTCAGGGAGCGGAATCTGCAAGGGAGCATCAAAACGTCAATATGGCAGCCACCCCGCATTTATTGCCCTCTCATTCCCTCTGCAGATGCCACTGGGGGTCAAAGGATGCTCGCATCAGGAAAACCACCTCTAAGTTTTGCTTTGTGTGGCAGGTTTTTGATCTGGTAGTTGGGCCTTTCTCTTTCCCTCATAAAACTGGTTCTATCTACACTCCTGTAGAGTGTAGACTCCTGTCTCTTCCCCTAATTTATGCCACTGCGAACGAAATTGGCCAAGTACCATTTTGATGGAAATTTATCCGGTGTCATTCCTTGTTATGTTAATTCCACCATGACAAAAGTCTTCAAATTTAAAAGTAAGCACTCTCTCTTTGATATATATATATATTGATATGCAACTCTAGACGCATGCAATTTCCCCCCTCCCAGATTCCTCTAAAAAACAACAACAAAAAGATTTCTGGATAGAGAAAGAGGGAGCCAACACTCCAACCTTTGTGCCAATGTGAAATTTTTTGGGTGGTGGTGGTGGGGAGCAAGTTGCACCAATACATTTTCAGCACAACCCATGAGTTGGTATGCATTCCCAGGAAGGGGTGATTGCTTTCACAATCCAGACTAACACAGCTGCTGTTCTAGGCTAGCGGTAGAGTGACAGATATGGAGGGAGGCCAGATCCAATGAGTATATGTTTGCCAACAACATTCTTGGAAAAGTCCTCAGCATATATATATGCAAAACGGACTGCACACCCTTAACCCATGAAATCAGTGTTGGGGCTGCGGAACCCACAACAGCCATGCAGCCGAATTTTCAAAGAGGTGAAAGGTGGCAATATTTTTTTTTTCAGGAAAAAGCAATACCTCTTGTCATTATCCATTAAGCAGGAAAGGGGAGAAAATGCCTTGCAGATGTACTTTGTACAATTTATGTTTTGCGTTTCCAATTCGAGTGTTGTAATTCACTTGTTCTACTTGGAAACTTCTCAGGTGGGAAATGTGCCCTTGGACCTATTGAACTCAATGTCCACAAATGAAATCTGGCCTTCTCCACCTCTTAGGTAAAGGTAAAGTTTCCCCTTGCACATCCATGCTACTCATTTCCAGCTCTAGGGGGAAGTGCTCATCTCCGTTGCAAAGCCAAAGAGCCAGCGTTGTCCGAAGATGTCTCCCTGGTCATGTGGCCGGCAGGACTAAACACCAAAGGTGCACAGAACGCTCCTACTTTCCCACCAAAGGGGTCCCTATTTTTCTATTTGCATTTTTTACCTGCTTTCAAACTGCTAGGTTGGCAGAAGCTGGGACAAGTAATGGGATCTCACTCTGTTACGCGGCGCTAGGGATGTGAACTGCTGAACTGCCGACCTTTCGATCGACAAACCTCAGCATCTTAGCCCCTGAGCCCCTGCGTCCCTTGTCTCCACCTCTTAATGGATCGCTAAGGGTACAGATAGATGTGTTGCCCCAAAGAAATTGCTTCTTAGTCTTTGAGCTAATTTCAAATGTAACATTTGAAGCAGGGTTGGATTATTAAGGCCAACTGATGCCCTAATCGCTAACCTCCACGGTGCCCCTTGGTGGAAGCCAACATTATGAGAAGACACAAATGTGGTATCCTGACTCCACATCCAAACCAAACATTTAAATTTTTGTTCCTCACTGTGCCAAAGACAATGTTTTTCTTTGGTAGCCCTCGACTTTGTTTATGACTGTTCAAAGTTACAGCGACACTAAAATAAGTGACTTATGGCCGTTTTTTGCACAACCATTGCGGCCTCTCTGTGGTCACATGATCAAAATTCAGACACTTATCAACTGGCTCATATTTATGACGGTTGCAGCATCCCAGGGTTGTGTGATCCCTTTTTGCAACCTTCTGACAAGCCAAGTCTCTTCAATATCTTCATTAATGACTTAGATGAGGAAATAGAAGGGAAACTTACCAAATTTGCAGATAATACTAAGCTGGCAGGAATAGCTAACATCCAAGAAGATAGGCTCAAGATCCAGATGGATCTTGACAGACTAGAACACTGGGCCCTATCTAACAAAATGAAATTCAATGTAGAGGAAAGTAAAGTCCTACCCTTAAGCAAAAAACCCCCAAAAGGACACATATAGACTGGGTGAAACCAGGCTCAATAGCAGGAACTGGGAGAGGGATCTTGGAGTCTTAGTGGACAACCAGCTAAATATGAGCTAGCAGTGTGTAGCCACCACAAAAAAAGCCAATATAGTCCTAAGCTGCATTAACAGAAGGATTACAATCAAGATCAAGTGAGGTACTAAAACCAGTCTATAAAGCCTTAGTAAGACCACACCTAGAGTACTGCATCCAGTTTTGGTCACCACATTATAAAAGAGATATTGAGACTCTGGAAAGAGTGCAAAGAAGAGCAACCAGCATGATTAGGGGACCGGAGACTAAAACATATGAAGAACAGTTACAAGTAGGGAAGCCAGATTTACTTCACAATCGCGTTACTAACTTAACAACTACAGTGATTCACTTAACAATGGTGGCAAGAAAGGTTGTGACATGTGGCAAAAGTCACTTAAAAACCACCTCGTTTAGCAATGGAAATGTTGGGTTTGGTTGTGATCCGAAGCCAAGATGAACAATGGACATGACCAATAATCCGGTAATGGATACTACCTGTATCCATTTCAAATGAAAATATTTAATTACACATATTAAAAAGAAGAGAATGTGCTCTGTTCCTCGTCCTGGAGAGTTGCTGGGAGATCTTTCCCAGTATCTGCTCTCTCCACACCTCAACTTGAGTGCAGTTTGATGATGTCTTCAGTAAGTTGACTCCACAGCACACCTGCCCAGGGATGAGAAATAGTTCGCATTCCTGGCCGCTGGAGCCCACTTCCTGCTTTTTATTTTGCTGGAGAGAAGGCTGGCCTGGCCTGGACTTTGCTTTCTTAGGGGGTGGGCCTTGTGTTCCCTGCTTCCTGGCCTGGAAGAACATCGAATTTCTAGTTTTTGAGGTTGGCTGGAGGCTGGAATTCTCTTGGAGTCCCCTTGTTGTTCACTCTTCTTTGCAGTTTGTCCCTTGGCATTGGGCTATTGGCTGTGGTTGGTTGTTGATTTCCCCCCATCTCCTAACACTACGACCCAGAAGTTGGGAGCTTCATCACTGGAAGCTTTCAAGAAGAGACTGGACTGCCGTCTGTCAGAAATGGTATAGGGCAGGGGGTTGGACTAAATGACCTATAAGGTCTCTTCCAACTCTGTTAAGCTGCATCTAACTTCAGAGCCCCATTCTAAGTTTCTGTTTCAGAAAACCTCAGGTGCACGGGGAAAGCCTTCGGATACACCCTCTCCTACCCCGCAACCTCTTTAAATATTCTTCCCCTTTCCTTTCCCATAAGAAGTCCTTAAAAACAGCATGCCAGTCAGGAAACCTCAAATCAGAGCCAATGTTTGTGAAAGACTTAAAAAAGAAAGAAAAAGAAAGGAAAGAAAATACACATCTGCCAACATAATCTGGCTTTTCCAAATAAATAAAACCAGGTCTTTCCAACTTTGATCCAGAGTTCTAGGCATTAAAAAAAAATGGTATTTACTTTTTCATCCCATCCAAAGTTTGAACAGGCTGACTGCCCTTAGCTGCTGAGCTTGCATTCCTTGGGGCTGATCATGGGGTATCTCACCTGTTTGTTATTATCCCAGCCTCCTTGGGTAACTCAAGGTTGTCTGAATGGTCCATCTTGTTATATTGAAACGAGTGAAAGAAAATGAATTAATAGCACTAGCACCAGCAAGAGCATTAAGACTTATATACCGCTTCACCGTGCTTTTACAGCCCTCTCTAAGCGGTTTACAATCAGCCTCTTTTCCCCAACAATCTGGATCCTCATTTTACTGACCTCGGAAGGATGGAAGGCTGAGTCAACCTTGAGCTGGTCAAGATCGAACTGTTGGCAGTGGGCAGAGTCAACCTGCAATACTGCATTCTAACCACTGGGCCACACCACAGTTCTATAAAATGGAACAGTAAGACAGATATCCCTACTGTCGGGAAGGCAGGATAAAGAAACCACAAAGGCTCCTAACAAAAAATCTTGCTCAAAACACCCATTGCTTTAGGATACAGGCACATATATTTTAGTAACTTCTCTACTTGGTCTACATAAAGCCATATTTCCTGCTGATGTAACCAAAGCATAAAAGCATGCTAAAGAAATTACTCAAGGTTCTTCCAACTTTATGGGGAGGACCTACCTTGGTCCAGATCTAAATAAATATGTGACTCAGGGACAACCGAACTCTGTCTCTTCATTTGCCCTGAGCTAGACTTAGTCTAGGTGATTAGGGGGTTGGAGGCTAAAACATATGAAGAACCATTGCACGAATTGGGTATGTCTAGTCTAGTGAAAAGAAGGACCAGGGGAGACAGGATAGCAGTGTTCTAGTATCTGAGGGGCTGCCACAAAGAAGAGGGAGTCACCTTATTTTTCAAAGCACCTGAAGGCAGGACAAGAAGCAATGGATGGAAAAGAGAGACGCAGTCTAGAACTAAGCAGAACTTTTCTAACTGTGAGAACACTAAGCCAGCGGAACGACATGCCTTCAGAAGTTGGAGGCCTTTAAGAAGAGACTAGACAGCCATTTGTCTGGATTGATGTAGGATCTCCTGCTGGAACAGTGATCCACACTGTATAACAGACATTAATGCAATTGAGCGAGTCCAGAGGTATTTCACGAGAAGGATCCTCCACTCCTACCTTATGCTACCAGGCTCAAAATTTTGGACCTGGACAACCTAGAACTATACCGCCTATGGTCTGATCTAAGCTTAGTACACAAAATTGTCTGCTACAACGTCCTACCTGTCAACAACTACTTCAGCTTCAACTGCAATAACACAGGGGCAAAGCAATAGATACAAACTCAAAGTAAACAGCTCCAAACTTGATTGCAGGAAATACGACTTCAGCAACTGAGTGGTCAGTGCCTGGAACTCACTCCTTGACTCTGTTGTTACATCCTCTAACCCCCCAAAACTTTTAACCTTAAACTGTCTACCGTGGACCTCACTCCACTCCCAAGAGGTCTGTAACGGGGCATGCATAAGCGCACCAGTGTGCCTACTGCCCTTGTCCTACTGTTCCCATTGATTCGTATGATGTTTATACAGTACTTGTACCTGTTTATACTTATATGTTTATATGTTATGTTCATACTTATATTTATTTTCTCAACATGCTTGACAAACAAGCAAATAAAAAAGATTTGGACTAGAAGACTACAAGGTCTCTTCTGATGATGTTCTTTGTTCTACCTGTATAACTATATCTGTGCCCCTAACCAGAACCCAGCAAAAACATTTATTTGAAAGATGCTGGTTAGCTCATCAAGAGATACCAGGACATTTTCCCTGTGGCTTACAGCGGCTTTGAAGCGTGGGATTGGTGGCAGTTTTTTAGGCAGGTATCCCATGGAGAACAGGCTTTTTACCTTCTCACTTCCAGAGTCATCACCATATTCCAGAGGTTACAACAAAATGGAGAAGAAAAACACATTAACAGCACCTGTTGCCGGACCACTCATTTCCTTGTGATGACAGAAAGCCGAGGCAACCGATATTTTTTAAAAATCTGATTTATTTACAAAGATGCTAGCCGAGCAGAGGGAAATGGGCAGGGATCCAGCGAGACAAAGTTGAGGCTAAAACAACACCAGATCCAGCCAGTCAGCTGCAAAAACTTGAGACTGTTTCCACTTCATTGGCTGCATTTAAAATCCAGGACTAATTTTTTTAAAAAAACTTTTTTTTTTTGATCCAAGCAGGTGGAGGAATGGAGGTGGTCCAGTGTTTAATTACCATCAGCCATGAAAGGTCGATAATGCTCATGAAAGGAGCCTCTTTTGTTACATGGCAATAAAAGAAGCCAGCGCAAATTTGGAAATATGGAAACTGACTTGCGCTGAGCATTAAAGGGAGCTCATGTGGAGGAATATTTGAAGCAAATATTTACTTTTCTTCATTTTCTGATTTGGGCCGGTATTTGTTCCCCAGTGAGATAGCTTGTTTTCTCGGCTTGCTTACTTTCCTTGGCAACAAGGCAGGGAAAATAGGTTTTAAAAAGAGACTCTGAAGGAAAGAAAATAGCCATTAAGACACTGACCCAGTCCAGACTGGTGCATTTTTAGCAGGTTTTAATATATTCCACACATTTCAGAACAAGAGCAAAGAATCATTAAACATTTCCAGTTCCTCTGGGATTTTGGGGGTGGGTGTGCACATTTAACAGGTCTCCTGAATTCATGAACTACTTCAAATGTTAAATGGGCTTAATCAAACCCAGTTGTGCCGTTCATATGCTGTGCAATTTCTCCAACTAATAATACACTTTTATCAGACGGTCTTATTCGTACCACTTGCTAAAACAAACTCTGGGTTCCTGCAATGTACGGAACAACAAACACACAGCTGCAGTTTAGCCTCAAGTAATGAAAACTTCGTGTTTGATGTGTCTGCAGGATGAGCCACGAGAGGAAGCAACTACTCATAATAAGCGGTGACATCAGTGTCATTCTTGGTTTGAAAAAAGTTGAAAAGTTGAAATCGAGAATTTGAGATATATCCAACTCATTCCAAGGGCATTTGGAGACAAAGACGTGCCCAGACTTCTCTCCTTGGAGAGAAATTGCCATCACATTTAGTATCTAATCGCTCAAACCATTTCATAGACCCCTGGACTGGGTGTGGGGTCAAAAGAAGGAGCTTTCAAAGACCTTAGTTGCTAATATAGGGGTGAATTTGGAAGAGATGATTCTCATCAAATCCCCTTGATTGGTATTTAAAGATTATTTCTTACATATAATGTGTTCTGGTGAAGAACATCTTCGCACAGCGATTGTTGTATGTGATCCAAAGATTTCAGGAATTTGGGGAATTTTCTACAGCTCGACCCAAGGACTTGGGAAGAGAGCCAGGACTCAACTGCCTTTCTAGAAGTCAATGTGGTGGCGTGGGCCAATTGTATGTTTGTTGGTGGTGGGGAAAGCATTGCAAAGGGCAAGATGTGCACTTGGAAATGTGTGAGCTTGTAGCCCAGGGGCGTCAAACTGGATTTCACTGAGGGACGCATCAGGTTTGTATTTGGCCTCGGGGAGTAGGGGACTCAAACCGGCTGAATCCCACCCCTGGGGCTGCTGATCTAGGCCATATCTCCAGGAGCTTGAGAAGGTCCTGACTTCTCCAACAACATGTAGCTTCAACTTGATGGACAGGCAAGGAGTGAAAGAGGGAGGGAGAGAGAGAGACAGGAGAGAGAGAGAGAAAAAGAGGAGAGAGAGAAAGAGGAGAGAGAGAAAGAGAGAGAGAGAGAAAGAGAGGAGACAGAGAGAAAGAGAGAGGGGAGGGAGGGAGAGAAATAGAGGAGAGAGAGAGAAAGAGAGGGGAAAGAGAGGGGAGGGAGAGAGAGAGAGAGAAAGAGAGGAGACAGAGAGAAAGAGAGGGGAGGG
>NW_020769332.1:8769964-8780957 GCF_900518735.1 Pseudonaja textilis | reverse complement strand
TCTTCTTCTTCTTCTTCTTCTTCTTCTTCTTCTTCTTCTTCTTCTTCCTCTTCCTCTTCCTCTTCCTCTTCCTCTTCCTCTTCTTTTTCTTTCGCCTCCTCCTCCTCCCCCTCCCCTCTTCCTCCTCTTCTCCTCCTGCTCCTCCCTCTCCCCTATTGATATTGGTTTAAAAACTATCAAATGAGCTGGAAAATTTGAGTGAATCACCTAAAGCTAGGGTGAAAATGTAGAAAACTGTCTCTGTTGTCCCATAACAAGGATCTCAATTGTTGCAGCCTGGATCTAGTACTCCTAGGAAACACACACTATGTTTTTAAGCCTCAAAGATACAAAAATCCATCTCCATGGCCAACCTATCATTACTTTCTTGGAAAGGCAAGATCAGGAATACAATCCCTTCATTGTACGTAGAGTACAACTTGATTAGCACTAAAAGCTTTCTTCACCTTTGTTTAACTGGACTTTGTTTTCTGTTGAGCTAAGGGCAACAGGCTTCATAATTCATACAGTTTTGCACTCCAACAACTCCTAGCCCATCCCCACATATGTACTTGGATTGTTGCTTCGGTGTACTCAAATAACAGGACGGCCCCGTCTCCCATTTATGATGGGAAGAATGATCTCACTGAAAGGATAACTTTTAATCTGATCAAAGGGTCAAGTGGTTGGTGGGAATCCTTCTGGAAGGCATCTCATTTTCTGGAAGAGTTGAACTGGGGAACATGGTTTCCATCGGCGTCAGGGGCCTTGGAAATCACTAGCCATTTGAAGGGGAAAGAAATGAGATCATGGAAGAACAGCAAAAGAAGAGCGGCGATGGTTAAGGAAGGAAGGGTATACAAAATCCTTCCATTTATCTTGGACTTCTGAATAGAATATGAGTGTTGGTTCCACTCCGTACATTCTGTGCTCCTGGTGTAGTCCGAAGCATTTATTCCACACTGCGCGGGTTCCTGCTGGAGGGAAAGAACTGCCCAGTGTTTATTTTGAAAACAAAATCTCTGCTCCTTGGAGTTTCTGGATAATGTGATTTGTCCGGGATGAAGGAATAAATAGTTTATTTTAATCCCTTGAATACCGTATAAACAGAGCACGGGTTTTCTCACAAAGGATTTGTGGTTTAGGAGGACAGAATTTGCCAGCTGTAGTCAGGGAAGCACAGGGAAGACGGGAAATTTCACACCTTATGGGACAATGTCAGGCCAATCCTGGATGGGTCTCAACCAGACCTCCTTTCTTTCTTCAATTTGTGGCTGCAATGAAGACCTCAAGCTGAGAAGCTAGAAGAACAGCACGGCCATCACTATTTTCACTGCCAAAGGGAAAATGAAAAACTAAAATAAAAGTGGAGGTCATTTCTATATATTTTCTGTCTTCTGAATTTCTAGCAAACATGTGCTTAACTGGATGTCATTTCTATATATTTTCTGTCTTCTGAATTTCTAGCAAACATGTGCTTAACTCTCTTAACTCTCAACCTAGAACTAAGGAGAAATGTCCTGACAGGGAGAAGAACTGATCAGGGGAACAGTTTGCCTCTAGAAGTTCTGGCTGCTCCATCACTGGAGGTTTTCAAGAAGAGACTGGACAGCCATTTGCCAGAAATGGTATAGGATTTCCTGCTTGAGGGAAGTTGGGGTTGGAATTGGAAGACTTCCAAGGTCCCTCCCAACCGTATGTTACGTTATTCTGTTATTCTTTCTATGATCACATGTATCCATCCTGTCAAGCCAAAGAAAGTCCTGAATGATACGGGATCTCCTGCCATGGGCAGGGAATTACACTAAAGGACTTCCAAGTTCCCTTCCAACCCTATTATTCTATCTATGTTCTCCATACCCTTAAAATGCACTTCAAGGCCATTCTTTATATTTGGCACTCAGTAAGGTTATGCCAAAGTCAATTCTTTGAAGTGGAAGGGGTTCTGCAGAAATTTGAGAGTAGGATCTACTTCCCCACGATAAAACACTTTGTTGAATCAGCTGGTTTGCTGTGGATGGGAAGGTTGACAAGGTTGGGTGTTTGCCCAGTGCAGCAGGTGTGAAGTGTCCTTCTAAAGTTCTTTTAGTCTTATTCCATTCGGATTCTTATTGAAGGTTTTGTCATCACATTGTCTGCCCGAAACAAGGTGTACTTGCAGTTGTGAAGGTCATTGTGATTTTTTGGGGATGCCTGCACATCTGTATCCTACAAGCTGTATCCAAAAAGCTATCATCAACCAAATTGCAGTATTTAAGAGAAGGGTAAGCCATTGAAAAAAAATAACAACGAAAGAATCGTACTGTATTCACTGTATTTAATGAATGTTCACTACATGTCAATGAAATCATGTTTAGTTTTGGGTGGGCTCTGCTCATTTGGGAGCTTGAGGTCCACCCACTCTGCCTCACCATTCCAGAGTCCATTATGGCTCTCAGCTCCGAAAAAAAGTGATACTTCCTTGATTTAGCTCAGTGTTTCTCAGCCTTGGTAACTTGGTAATCTGTGGACTCGGCTAACTGGGGATTCCTGGGAGTTGAAGTCCACCCATCATAGAGGCTGCCCAGGTTGAGAAAAATTGAGATCATGAAAGAAAGCTCAAGAGCTAGCAAGCTAAGAACACCGCAGTTCTGGGATTCCTACTTTTGCTTTTCATGAAGTGAAGAAGATACTCAACTTCTCCCTTCCCTCCCAGAAACTTTTGGAGAAGTTCTGCTACAGAAAGCTTGATAAGATGCGTTCATCGGTAGAACTGCCTTGTCCTCCATCCCCAGCAGAGACGATCCACAGTCGTGCTTCAAACAGCATCACGAGGTGAGCTGCTGGCGCCACAGCAGATCTGTTTTAAGGTGCCCCCAAACTGTTTCTTCTGTTGATGGGTAACATGTGTGTGTGTGTGTGTGTGTGTGTGTGTGTGTGTGTGTGTGTGTGAGGGCTGTCACCAACTAAAGTTTGCCAGAGAGTCTTTTTACTAGCACACCATGTTGTACCCGTTGCAACCTGGTGCCAAACACATCCGTTTGGAAGTAAAGAGGAGTGAGACTGAAGCTGTTTGGAGAACCAGAGCTAAATCTTGGCCTTGCCAAGCAGAATCCGGTCCTGATTAGCAGAAGCATCCTTCATTTTAGGGCATAATTTAGAACAGGAGAAGCAGAAGGCGAAGGGAGTACCATTTTGTCACAGCTCCTGTTAAGAGTTGGCCACCACAAAACGTCATCCATTTTTCTAGGTTAGCCATAGAGTTGTCCATCTGTGCTTGAATACATCCCTGGAATTCGGAAGAATCAGAGAGATGGGGAGATATATAGCAATAAACAAGGACCAGAAGTAGACCAGCAGACAGTGGCGGTGATCAACATAGCAGACAGCAACGTTGAGAAGAAGGAATGTGAGAAACGGAAGAAGTAGGCATTGAAGGAGAAACTAGAGTGAATGTGGCAAGTCAAAGCCAAAGAAGTCCCAGGGATGGTAGGAGCACTAGGGTCTGAGACTCCTTAGCTGGGAGAGGGGCTCCAACAGATCCCAGGAGCAACATCAGAGCTCTGTCCAGAAAAGTGCAGAATAAGGAAGAACTAAGATAGTTCTTAGTTGCAGAATCCTCCACCTTCCAGGTCTCTGGCAGAGGACCTGAGATTGAGAAAGACACAGAACACACATAAGGGTGAGAAGGGAAATTAGATAGATGGATGGATGGATGGATATGATAAAAGGTAGGTAGGTAGATAGATAGATAGATAGATAGATAGATAGATAGATAGATAGACAGATGGATGTAATAAAAGGTAGATAGATGGATGGATGGATATGATAAAAGGTAGGTAGGTAGGTAGATATAGATGAGGTTTATGATAGATAGATAGATAGATAGATAGATAGATAGATAGATAGATAGTAGATAGATATAGATGATAAGACAGGCACAGACAGACATAGATAGATAGACATACAGACATAGATATAGTTAGTTATAAATAGATAGATGATAGATAGATGATAGATAGATGATGATAGATAGATCGATTGATCTCAGAATCAGAGAGATGGAGTAATTGTCTGCCAATACAGTATCTGTCTGTCCATTCATCCATCCATCCGTCCATTCATCCATCCATCCATCCATCCATCCATCCATCGTAGATATAGATAGATGGACAGGCAGACAGAGATGATAGACAAGACAGACAGTTAGATATAAATAGATAAATAGATAGATGATAGATAGATAGATCTCAGAATCGGAAAGATGGAGTAATCTGACTGCCTATAGAGTATCTATCTGTCTGTCCATCCATCCATCCATCCATCCATCTCAGAATCAGAGAGACAGAGGGACACACACACACAGAGAGAGAGAGAGAGAGAGAGAGAGAGAGAGGGAGAGGGAGAGGGAGAGAGAGGAGGGTGTCATGCTGGCCCAGAGTTGATCTGAGCTTTCTTCTTCCATATTCCCTTAAAGAACTGGTCCAGAAGACCTTTTCCTTCACTTTGCTCCTTGTTAAAGGTTTGTCCTTACCATGTTACTCTTAATAAACATAAAAACAAACAAACAACCCCCCCCCCCGAAAACCTCCCTGTGCTCAAAGACACATCCATCTGGCCCACCCTCACCGCCCTCCCCCCCCAAAAAAGAAACTTTGTCAAAATATACACTATACAGAGGTGAATCCACCCATTCATAGGTTATGTAATATGTACAGAATCTTTAGGAAGAGTCCGTGGAGCGGAGTGCACAGGCAACCCACAGGCAAAAGGGGAAGGAGGTGTGCATATGACAGACGTGAGGTCGAACCAATCACGGTTTCAAACACTTCCCCCTTTTCTCCCGCCTCTGTAGTTTCCGGAGCCGCCGAGTCCAGGCGTCCCGCCATTGGATCACCAAGCTGTTCTTGTCGGCCATTAGTCCTGGCCGGTCACTGGGGTTTTCACTGATCCCCATAACTAGGTACTTCTTGCTGATTTGGATCTTGGGGCATTTGCAAGCCAGGTCTTTCATGTGGATCCATAAGAAGTTATCGCCCCGCTTCACACGTTCGTCCCGACATTTGTAGACAGAGAGGATGTTGACGGTGAATTTGGCCCAGTTGGCTACCGTCTCCATGTCTAAGACGTTGACTTGGACAACTGAAGGGAGAAAGAGAAGTCAAGACAAATGTAAGCATCAGGGTTCCAAGTAACACACCTCTTCTGACCAAGGCTTCCTGAGACAGTAACAATCAAACGCTGTTCCCAAAACCCTTTTTTCAATTATTTCAACGGCTGTGAATTGTATGCATTCACAACCCGTAATGAGTCCCAAACAGTTTATGAATAGTTCAACCGAAGTCTTCCACAGTCATTTCAGGATAAGGCTGATAAGCACCCACCTTTATTTCCCTTGAAATGCTGCCAATGACTGAATTGCCAAATAGCTGTACAAGGCCAAACGGAGCACAAAGTCAACACAGAGCTTCAGATTTTAAATCGACCAGAACGAACAAAGTTGCTTCCTGCAAAGGCTCATGTCCCTTTGCTCCTCCTTTATGTCTTATGGGAGGGGCCAATCACCTCCAAGCCTTACTCCCGAGTCGCCCCTTTTGTCCTTACTGTTCTTGCCTTCTAGCAACTCTGCGCAAGTGCGCACTGGAAGCAGGCTCCCCCTGTTCCTCTTCCTCGCTGATATCAGATTCTGGAGGCTCCAGAGTCAGCACATAACTCCCAGATGGCCCTGGCTCCATCTCTGTGTTGGATGGAGATCCCTCATCCAAGCCCTCCCCAGACTCCAGAACTGGCCATGTTCCTCCCCACTATCCCCACCGCAGGCCACCGTGCGTGCAGGGCTGCTCGAAGGAAAGAGCAGCTGCAGCAACACAGGTGACTCGGGAGTAAGGCTGCAAGGTGATAGCCCCTCCCTTAAGAGATAAAAGCCAGCTGAGAAACCGGAGTTCTTTGCAGGAAGCAAAGAAGTTCTTGCACTTCAAGCCTTATGGATGTTCGGAATATCTTGGTTGGTGTTTGGAGACTCCTTGTGTTTGAAATATTTCTTGGCAACTTTATCTAGTGTTCTTGGCAGCCTTGAACAACCTTGGCAAGGTTCGTTCTTATCAGAGACAATTAGTTTGAAACAGCCTTTTAACCAGGAAGGAACGGAATTCGTAAAGAATCATCAAAAGGTTTTGCTGTTACCTCTCTTTCATTATTTGTTTCCTTGGAACAAGGTTTGGGTCAGAACAGTGTGTGAGATTTTTAGGTAGGAGAAACAGGCCAGGCTTTGTGCAAAAGAATGACAGATAGTTCCCGACTTACAATGGAACCCCAGATATCTGTTGCTAAGCGAAGCGCCGGTTTCCTTTCTGAATGAAGCATTTGTGAATTTTGTCCCGTTCTGCAAACCTTTCCTGCCACAGTTGTTAAGCGAATCACCGCAGTTAAGTTAGTCACACGGTTGTTAAGTGAAACTGGCTTCCCTATGAACCTTGCTGGTCAGAAGGTCATCAAAGGAGATCACGTGACCCCGAGAGACACTGCGACCGTCATAAAGAGGAGTCAGTTGCCAAGTATCTGAATTTTGATCATGAGGATGCTACAACAGTCATAAGTGTGAAAAAGCCATTTTTCTCCCGCCGTTGTACCTTGGAACAGTCACTAAATGAATGGCTGGAAAGTCATGGACTACCTGTACTAAGCTCAGCAAATTCTCAAGATATTATATTGCATCTCTCTCTCCCTCTCTTTCCCTCTCTCTCCCTCCCTTTCTCCTGCTCCCTCCCCCCTCTTTCTCTCTCTCTACCTTTCCCTCCCTCTCCCTCTGTCCCTCCCCCTCCCCCCCCTCCCCCTCTCTCCCCCCTCTCTCCCTCCCTCCCTCCCTCCCTCCCTCCCTCTCTCTCCCTTTCCCTCTCTGTCTCTCTGTCTGTTTCTCTGTCTGTCTGTCTCTTTCTCTCTCTTTCTCTCCCACCCATCATTCTAAACAGTCCCTTGTCTCTCTTTTTTCAAGCATGGATTTTTATACCTTTGCTTTATCTCACCAAAGAACCTGGAATATGGGAAATCTCAACCGAAGGGACGTGTCAACGAAACGAATGAATAATAACTGATTGCAATTATCTCCAAGGATAATTGTGCCTTTGTGGAAGAAAAGATTCCCCGCCCCCTTCTTTCAGCTCCGCAGTTGCCACCCGGCCCTTCTCAGTCCTTGGATAAGTATCACGAATTCTCGTTCCCTTTCCACCTTGCCAAAAACATCTTTTCTCTTGGAACCAAAGAGTTCCTGGAGAAGATCAATCAAAACCTCGGCCTTTTTAGCCATTCTATTTTTTATTTTTTAAACTCAAGAGAGCAACTATGCTTATGTCTGGGTGATTAACAACCCACAGGCGGGGATGCTCTGTGCCCCAACTCTGCAGACCTCCCGTCCTATTCAAAATCTCTCTCTCCACCCCACACACCTTGCGAAAAATGTGCTTTTTAACATATTTGGCAGACAGAGAAGACTTTCGGGGTGGAGAAAGGAAAAAGGGAGCACAATGTTTTTGGAGATTTGAGATGGATTTTTTTTTCTCTCTCTCTCTCTCTCTTTTTCTTTCTAGTTCATTTGACAAACTGGGGAAAAGAGGTGAGATGGGTGAGCATGGAGTTGGCCTGTTTCTTGGGAGGGCAGTATAACAAGCACGAGAACTGTGGGGAAATTGAATTTAAGCTTCATTAGGTATCACCCCAGTCAATGTTAATTTAGATGATCTTGAGTCATATTGAACTCCCTACTACCGATAGGGGTGGGATTCAACATTTTTAACAACCGCTTCTGTGGGCGTGGCTTAGGGGGTGGGTGTGGCTTGGTGGTCATGTGACTGGGTGGGCGTGGCTTGGCGGTCATGTTATTGGTTGGGCGTGGCCAACTCAACATCACTCACATCGAGGCACGCATCTCCTCGCCTGGCTTCTCATGACTGTGGGGATGCTGCAACAGTCGTTAAGTGTGAAAAACGGTCATAAGTCACCTTTTTCAATGGTCACTCCACACAAGCAAAGTGCTAGCAAAGGAGGGGAAAAACCTCCAGAGACGTTCCTGAGACAAGAAGTCTAGTCCTGCGAAGAATGTAATAAGGGTTAACGGAGAGGCAGTTTCTGTAAGCAACACCAGAATGTTTCCTTCCTGCCTTCCTTACAGGATTAGGCCAGACACACACACACACACACACACACACACCTCAGAGAGAAGGAAATCCAGGATGAGAATCCTGGACTCTGAAGAAAAAGGAGGCACTTCTTACCATAGTCTTTCTTGCAGTACTTTTTCATGTTGATTTTGTAATTGCCCTTGGCTGGCTTGCAGTAGGAGTCACAATCTGTGGGGAGAAGAACGCAGGACATAAGCATGACAACAACTAGAAAGCAGGAAAAGAAGTTGCAACACACCAACCCCAACAAACTTTGCAGGAGGCCTGTCTGAGTCAAGACTCCTACTAGATGAATCCAGAAGTTGGAACCAGCTATTTGTAGGGAACAATCAACAACGAAAAGAGGGGGAGCTCAATCTTGCATCTGGACCCAAGACCAGAAGGGCGTTTGGATGAATGTACGTGTCAGGATGCCTTGCTGTCAGGATTCCAGCAATTGCCCTAATTAAATCATGAGCCTCGAGCCAAACTTCAAAACACTTCAAATAATTTATTAGGAGTGACATGCTGGCATGGCCTGTTGCAGCCGATTCTGGCATATGTAATTACAGTCACCTGTGACCCTGGCTTCCCTCCTCCCCCCGGGTGCGCTATAAATCAGTTTCTCCAATTAAGCATATACACGGGCTAGGTGTCATCCATCACGTTCTCCAATTAAAGTTTTTCACGGGCAAAAGCCTCAGTAGCATAGCTACAATCTTTTAAAAGATAAAGTTGGAACGTACTTCTAAGTTCATTTGCCGTAGGCTTCTCCAGTCCTTTCCCCCCAACCCCTCTTTCTTATGCCAACTTGGAAACAAGGGTAGGAATGTTTTACAAGTTGACCATACGTCAGGCAAGAAGACTTTGGAGAAAAGAAATTGGGCACCTCCTTCCTTGGGCCCTTCAGTTCCTCCTTCCTTATTCCCAAGCAATTCACCATCCAAGAAGCTAGAACCAAGGGGTATCATAAGGTGACCAACTTTTTTACAATGAAAAGGAGGACACAAATAAATTGAAGAAAAAAAAACAAAACCACTTGTGCACGGCGCACTCTTGTGCACGGTGCACTCTTGCACATGGTGCACTCTTGCGTGTGGCACACTCTTTCAAAACAATTCTCCTGTGTGGAGCGCATGCATCTCATAATCGCATCTCGCCGCACTGTACTGAGCCTTGATGAATTGTCATGTCAAATACAAAAACGTCACATCACACATAACGGATCGGATTGGCATCGATCAAATACGGAGATTTACAGATTAGTCTTCAAATATCAAAAAGGAGGACATGTAGGAGGACACGTTTCGAGAGAGGACAGAACTTACAAAAGGAGGACCGTCCTCCCTAAAGAAGAATGGCTGGTCACCTTATGTATCAGAGTACCAGCGGGTACAACCTTCTTCCAGCTAGGCCAGGTAACATGAAATAAATAAGGAAAACTCTGCTTTGATCTGCATCAAGCTCTTAAAAGATTCAATGGGTCATCAAGACAGCGACCAACAGCACAGCTCTCAGGATGGGCAGATACGATATTCCTGGAGAAAACCAACTCCCGGAGAACCTCTTGTACCCTGTTCCTGTACTCCCTCCTCCCATTCGTCTTCTCCAATTTCTACTCAATCCATCCAAACAGTTGTTTGTGCAACACAACTATGACACAATAGAAGAGAATATTTGTAGGGCGAACTGTGGAGCCCTTGGTGCTTTCTGAGCTTGGTGGTTTTCTTGCAGATGTTTCATGACCCAACTAGGTAACATCATCAGTACTAGAAGGGAGTAGTGTTTGAGGAGGAGGAGGAGGAGGAGGAGGAGGAGAACTGTGGAGCCCTTGGTGCTCTCTGAGCTTAGTGGTTTCTCTTGCAGATGTTTCATGACCCAACTAGGTGATATTGTCAGTGCTAGCTGTCTACCACATCAGTGCTAGTTAGCTGTGGCAGCCATCAATGGAACCACTGATGGTGTTCTTAGTTGGGTAATTAGACATCTGCAGGAAAACAACTAAGCTCAGTGATCATTAAGGACCCAACAACCCAGTCAGTTCAACACCTAACATTCACCCAACAACTGGGTTTACTTGGCTTTAACATCTGGGTTTACTTGCCTTCTGGGTTCGAATCCCAGAAGGGTATGGCTATCTGATGAGAGCTAAATAGCTTGAAACAGATCTATACAAGTCTCCCATTATTTTGGTAAATATAAATTTAACCCAAAATAGTGTGCCGTGAAAGCGACTGCCTGGATTGGGGCTGAAAAGCAAAAACGGAAGCAGTATGCACCTTCCCATATTCGGGTAGACCAGGTTGCCCTGATAAAGAAAACACTTGGCTTTAACCTCGGTTAATTTGTGTGTGTGTGTGTGTGTGGTTTCCTGTGTTGTGCCTCCACTTGATGCAGGGTATTTGCTCATGCCCATAAAAAATGAGCATCTCTGTGTTCAGCCTGTGGTGGGAAAACCGTTCTCTCTGTCCAGCTGGTCTCTTCCCCGCTCCCAAGCTTAAATGAGACATCTTTTCTTTTTTCTTTCCTTGAGAGTTACAAAAATGTTTGGCTGGCTGCAGCCAGGCCTGGCACTGGAGTTTCTCAAAAGGAGATGGAAAAGGAGGGAGCAGGACGGGACGAATAACTGCTGATCCTTCCAAAAAGACATTTGGGACACTCAAGTAAAGGTCATCAAGCTACGGAACTCTGGATCCGTGGCTGTGGGGTCTTTATGGCACCCTCTGGGCAGGGCTTGAGCCCAAAAGCTGCGGGGAAAACAGACTTGGGTAACCGATGATCATATGGTCAGAACGGGATAGGATAGGATAAGAACAGAATAGAACAGGATAGAATAGAATAAGGAAAGAGTAGAATAGAATAGAATAGAATAGAATAGAATA
>NW_020769332.1:8756922-8769954 GCF_900518735.1 Pseudonaja textilis | reverse complement strand
AATAGAATAGAATAGAATAGAATAGAATAGAATAGAATAGAATAGAACAGAATAAGGAAAGATTAGAATAGAATAGAATAGGATAGGATAGGATAGGATAGGATAGGATAGAATAGAATAGAATAGAATAGAATAGAATAGAATAGAATAGAATAAGGAAAGATTAGAACAGAACAGAATAGAATAGAATAAGGAAAGATTAGAATAGAATAGAATAGAATAGAACAGAATAGAATAGAATAGAATAAGGAAAGATTAGAACAGAATAGAATAGAATAGAATAGAATAGAATAGAATAGAATAGAATAGAATAGAATAAGGAAATAGAATAGAATAGAATAGAATAAGGAAAGATTAGAATAGAATAGAATAGAATAGAATAGAATAGAATAGAATAAGGTAAGATTAGAACAGAATAGAACAGAATAGAATAGAATAAGGAAAGATTAGAATAGAATAACAGAAGAGAAGAGAAGAGAAGAGAAGAGAAGAGAAGAATAGATGGAGCTGGAAAGCAGGTTAGTGGGGTGGGGAGCGAATGAAGATTTTGCAGTATCCTTCTTCCCCTGCCATGCCCACCAAGCCACGCCACAGCATGCCACGCCATGCCACCAAGCCACACCATGTTCCACCAAGCCATGCCCACAGAACTGGTAGTACATTTTTTTGAATCCCACCGCTGCAACAAAACCTCTTCAGCAGAGCCACCTCAAAACAAAAGGAGACAGGCCAAAAAAAAAAAAAAAAAAAATCTCAGGAGGAAAAGTGAACCCAGCTGGGATTTGGCTGTTTTTCTCCTTTCCACCCAGCTTTCTTTTTAGCATGACTTTTCTGGTCCTTGGGCCAAATTTCTGCTCGCTAAAACAACTCAGTGCGGCACTAATTCAGTCCAAGAGGGAGCTCCAAATGCGAAGGAATGTAGCGTGGTCTTCTCTCTGCCCCCATCCAACCTCTAATGCCTTGTCCACATTGGCCTTCATGTCGTTGGTTAGCCTTTTGATGCGGTTAAGCTGCCGAGCCAAGCTTCAGCAACCTTTCTGTGGCTGGATCGCTCTTCCCTAACCCTTCCATCCCATAAATTCAACGTCTGATAGAAGCGGCCAAAAATCCGAGTTCCTGTCCAGCCAGTTACCACGCTTGAGATTTTGAGCAACCGGACAGAAGGCGAGAAGAGCAAAATGCCGAGGCAAAATGTAGATTGTAAAACCTCAAATCCTGTGGTTTCTCTTGCATGACACACTTAAAAGACTGGGGTTGTACCCAGGCCACAAGCCGCTAGAGCTGTACGCAGGCCACAAGAAGTAGGGGCTGTATATATGACAATGTTCACACATGCCACATTTAGTTGGTTGGGTCTTTTGGGGTGAGGGGAAGAAGGTTGATTTCAAGGATTGAGATTCAGTGTATTTGCAGGACCCCAGATAATGAGTTAAAGCATTAAACCAAGTTAGTGGTTTCTATAGTCAACTTGGGCATAGAATTGTTTGCAGAGACCGTTTGCATGAAATGAAATGGAAGGAAACCATGTTTCGGTCAGCGACTTGCAAGATTTGAAAACATGTAACACGAAAGTCGAATCGAATGCGTGAAATAAAATCCTAGCGTTACAAGGAGTCTTGATAATAAAAAAGGTCACATATGCTACCGTTATATGTTATGCATGACCTTCTGTCCAATTTTACATTCCATGGTCTTTTATTATGAGATTACTTCTCTTACAAGAGATGTCCAAAAAAATAAAATCAAATCAAAATGGCAGCCATAATGGTGCCATCTATTCTGAGGTGGGAGCTTTGACCAGACAGCCATGACTGCCATCTAGCGTTTTATCACACCATCAGATACCCCTGACTTGAGCCGGTGAGACTCGAACTCCCAAACTGCAAGCAGCTGTTAGTCAGCAGAAACACCCTGCAGTACTGTGTTCTAACCATGGCTCATTAAGACTGGACATACTCAATTCCTGCAATTGTTCTTCATACGTTTTAGACTAATTATTTCCGTTACTCTTCTCTGCACCGTTTCTAGAGTCTTTCTCGAGTTAAAGGAAAGGAAGCGAGAAATAGGTTGCAGGCTTGCGAGATTCTCTTAATACAAGCTCACCAGTGGTGGGATTCAAGATTTTTACTACCGGTTCTGTGGGCATGGCTTGGTGGGTAGGGCAGGGGAAGGATATTGCAAAATCTACATTCCCTCTCCACTCCAGGGGGAAAGTTACCACTGGTTTTCCGAACTACTCAAAATTTCTGCTACTGGTTCTCCAACATTGGTCAGAACCTGCTGAATACCACCTCTGAACCTCACACTAAAAAGAGAGCTAGTCCTCATTGTTATGCTTCATGACTGCACTATCTTGAAAGGTTAGCGTCTTCTCTGTTGTCTTGTGATGCCTTGAATTCTCAGGCCTATTTTTCCATCGTTCTCTGCATTTCGCAGTTTCCCTTACAGATTCGAAGAATCCCTCACAGATCTGGTTTTCTCCTTTTTGGAGGAGTCCACAGCCGCTACCCAACCAGGAAGGCAAAAGAAGGAAATTGGGTGTTGAGGTGTGTGAAAGGGAAGGAGAAGAAGAGAGGCGGGGAAGCCAGGCCAGGAAGCAAGAGAAAACGAACGGAGCTACTATGGAGAGGCGCATTTCGTTTCAGCCCTTGCTGACAAAGGGACCTCTTGCTCTCCGCCTGCTACGTCATTGACAAATGAGCTGACACGCTTTTGGAGCCGCCTTGTGCCCCAGACTAGCTGGCAGGACTCTTGCTGAATAAATAAAAACTCATGGAGATCGTAAGGGGAGCTGGGTGCCCAGTGAAGACGAGGTTCTGTCCTTGTGGAGTCTCTGTTTGGCTAGGATGGTTGCTTTTCTTTTTTCTGGTTTGCAAAGCGGTGATGACTATCTTTGGAGCTCCTGAGCTCATTGCTTAGTCTAAACTCTTCAGGATGAGAGAAAAAGGGGACGGAAGATATGGCAAGCTAAGACACCCAGAGAGAGAAAAACCATTTCTCAGGGGTTTAGTTCTCTGGAGTCCAAAGCCGCAAAAGATGTCAATGCCAGTTTTTGGGAGGTGGGAGTTCTCGTCTCTTTGATTGTGCTCCCCTGTGCTTTTGATAGCAGGTATACTCATTAAGAGGGACACAGTGGGAGTTTGGCGGTTCAAATCCCTAGAGTTTGGTAAAACACGGAGGCAAATTGTTGCGGGTGGAAGGCTGACTCTGTAAACTGCTTAGAGGGAGCTGGAAAGCACTGTGAAGCAGTATATAAGTCTGTTCTATTGCCATTGACTCAGCCTTCCATCCTTCAGAGTTTGGAAAAACAAGGAGCCAAATTGGCAAGAGGCTGACTTTGTAAACCCACTTAGAGGGGGCTGGAAAGCACTGCTAAGCGGTATATAAATCTATTGCTATTTATGCAAACTCGTTTCTGGAATCGTTTTGTCACTTTGGTTGTGCTTCAGGTTTCATGCTAAAACGTCCTCCCCAATTTAAGAAACGTGACTGAGGAGAATGTGGCCTACTCTACCACCTAGTTTGGACCAAGGCTTGGCAATCTGGTGGGTTACCAAAACGGGCCACGACCAGGTGTTCCTTGTAGTTTCAGATTGTACGAAAGGATCTCAACTGTGTGGGAATCAGGGTTACGATCTGGTCATTACCCAGTAAAATAAGTCTGACATCTCTTTGGTTTTTTTTTCTCTCTCTCCACATTTGCAAATTTGCAAGCCATTCTAGAAAATAAGTAAACAAAAAACAAAAACGCAAAGCTTCAGACCAGATCTGAAGACAGCAAGAGAGGAATTTGAGAAAAATCAGGCCCTAATTGTTGGAACGATTCTTTAAAAAATGAAAAATGGCCCCTAAAGAAATGGCCGTGCTCCCAGTTGCCAGAAAAACTTTACAACCATAAATTTACATTTCTGTTTGCATAATTATTATTATTTAAGTGTCACAAGATGTAAACTCATCTGCTCGGTTAGCAAAACATGGTCTTAGTGTGCGTATGTAGGGATGAAGATTTTTTGGTAATGGCTTTCAGAGGGGAAAAAAATGCTTTATATGGAATGGAAATTATTACAAAGATTCTTTAGGAAAATTATAAAGTCCATTTGCCCAAAAGTTTACACTCTGCCTTTTCTTGTCCCACCAATTTACTGCACCACATTGCTTTCTCATTCTGATCCTTCTATCAATAATCACAATCACGCAAAGTGTTAACGCCACTTTATAAGGCCACACTTGGAATACTGCACCGAATTTTGGTTGCCACGATGTAAAAAAGATATTGAGACTCTAGAAAGAGTGCAGAGAAGAGCAACAGAGAAGATTAGGGAACGGGAGGCTAAAATCTATGAAGAACGGTTGGAGGAATTGGGTATATCTAGTTTAATGGAAAGAAGGACTAGGGGAGACATGATAGCAGTGTTCCAATATTTGAGTGGTTGCCACAAAGAAGAGGGAATCAAGCTATTCTCCAAAGCACCTGAAGGCCAGACAAGGAACAATGGATGGAAATTAATCAAGGAGAGAAGCAACCTAGAACTAAGGAGACATTTCCTGACAGTTAGAACAATTAAAGGTGCTTTTTCAAAAAGCAACTGGACTTTCTTTCTCTCTTTCTTTCCTTCTTTCTTTCCTTCTCTCTCTCTCCTTTCCTTATTTCTTTCTCTTTCTCTTTCTTTCTTCTCTCTTTCCTCCCCCGCACTCTTTTGAAGGTGTTTCACTTCTCATCCAGGAAACTTTTTCAGTTCTTTTGAGAAGCTTCTTGGATGAAATGTCTTCGAAGGGAAAAAACCCAACAAAGTCCAGTTGCCTTTTAGAAAAACACCTTTGGCTCCAAGCTTGATCTCCTTCCCTGGTTTTGTCATTTCATCTGCAGGTGTGGTTTCGCTCCCATCAGGACCATCTTGGAGACTCTGCCTCGCTCTTTAGCACTTGTTTCAACTCTTGGGAACCCTTCCCACATCATCCCTTCCTTGCAGCCCCTGGGAAGTATTTTAGGAAAACACGATGGCCACAGAGGTTGAGCCCATTGCATCACAGAAAAAAGGATGAATGAGTGATATAAGGAGACATAAGGTCCTAGGGCAGGAGAACATGTGAGATTTGTTAAAAAGTCGAGTTGAAATACTAAAAAGAACAGGAGATGATGGATAGACAACATAATATACTTCTTAATACAGGATTTGTTTTACTAATGGTTAGAAAACAGAAGTAGAAAATAGAAATTGGGAAAATACTACTATGTATACTGCTACATAATACAATACATTATTATTACTATGTATATGTAAATGTTAGAAGTTGAAAGATTATTACTATGTACGTACAATAGTATCATTATTATTATGTATAATGTAAATTGACCCGCACAATATACTGTTCGCCAAGCTCTTATGGATGTTAAAGGGAAAAATATACATAAAAATTAAAAAAAAAGAAAAAAGGACAAACCATCCTGTCTCTTTTTCAGTAGCGCCATCTCTACCCACCCTATGTCTACGCTTACTGTACAAAAGCCAGCACTGATACCTTTTAAGGAAAGCTTTTATAGCCTGTTTACTAGAGCTGACAATATTTTTCAGGATCTGTTGAGTTGTTGCTTTAGTCTTGTCGTTGGGAGATGTTTTATGGCTCTGTTTATTAATGTGGTATATATTTTATGTTGCTGGGTTGTAATAAGCTTCTGGCTGGGGACCAGGATATAAATATACATGATTTGTGCAGGGGAACCTAACATGGACGAATGTTTGTTGTGCTTGCACACGGGTGGGCTCCCTTGAAATGAATGGTTGTTTTCCAACCCATAAAGAGCCCGTTTAGTCTAGTGGTTAAGGCATCGGGCTGGAAAGCAGGAGATTATGAGTTCAAGTCCCATTTTAACTATGAAAGCTGGTTGGGTGACCCCTGTCTCTCACCCCAGCCTACATCACAGGATTGTTGTTGTGGAGAAAATACGAGGAAGAAAGTTAGGTTGGATATGTTTGCTGCCTTGAGTTATTCGTAAAAATAATGAAGGCGGGATATAATCAATCAATCAAAGAACTACATAAACAATATTTATATACATAATACACATACATAGCAATAGCACTTAGACTTATATACCACTTTATAGTGCTTTACAGCCCTCTCTAAGCGATTTACAGAGTCAGCCTCTTGCCCCCAACAATCTGGATCCTCATTTTACCCACCTGGGAAGGCGGGAAGGCTGAGTCAACCTTGAGCCTGGTGAGATTCGAACTGCCAAATTGCAGATCACCGGCTGCAGCAGAAGTAGCTTGCAGTACTGCACTCTAACCACTGCACCACTGAGGCTTTATATACATACTATATACTTACACACACAGAGTCACAGACACACACTGTACATTATGGTTTCGCTCGGGGTTTTTTTTTTTTGCAGACAATTTTGTCTCTGTTTGTAATTAAACAGAAAGTGGCACCGATGCACTTCTCAGTGATATGACTCATCATCCATTTGCGTGGAAGGGGCCTTCTTAGGTATAGGCCTCACGCATCAAATGCTTGCCAACATATCAGGTAAGGCTATGGAGCTGCTGAACAATGTATGTAGACTTTTCAAATATGTAAAGCGGGGGCATTTGCAAGAGGACGGAAGACACAGTCAAGACCATGATTTTTGGCTATTTCTGAAGAGGCCCTTGGTTCTATAAATACTAGAAACTGGATTTCCTGGGTCATGGCATTAGCTAGAGAGACTGTAAACGTTACTTGATTGATCCCCCCACAGCCTCTATTTCCTAGCAAAGGGAGGGAGGGAGGGAGGAAAGGAGGTAACAAGAAAGAGGAAGGGAAGGAGAGAGAAAAAGAAAGGAAAGAGAGAGAGAGAAAAAAAGGAATGAAGGAAGATGAGAGAGGTAAGGAAGAACAGAGAAAGAAAGAGGGAGGGAGGGATGAAGGAAGGAAAGAAGAAATGAGGGAAGGAAGGAAAGAAGGAAGCCACAAAGATTTCATTAGGAAAAACAGGAAATGCTTTCTGGAATTGGTAACTTAATGAGCATTTTCCTTTAAAGTTTCCAATTCTTACAAGTCCTCATTCCAGGTTTCCCAATGATCTTGACTCCACATTTCCATAAACACAGAAAAATGGGGAAACAACCACCAGGGTTCATGTGATGTGGCTAAAGTTGAGGTTCCTAATAGATTTCCAGACAACTTTAAACAGAGAAAAAGATAAAGAGAGAGAGGGAGGAAGGGAGAGACTGACTGACTTAATTTGGCCTCCTCACCCAATCTCTGTTTGGAACATCTTAAGATGTTCAGGAAGTTCTGACCAGTTCTGGAAAACCAGTAGCGGAAATTTTGAGTAATTCAGAGAACCGGCAAATCCCACCTCTGACTGGCCCCGCCAACCCCATCCATTCCCTGCCTCCCACTGAGTCCCAGTTGATTGGCTGGGTCTTCTTTGGTTGCCCTGCACAGGAGAACGGAGCTGGAAAGCAGGTTAGTGAGGTGGGGAGGGAATGGGAATTTTGCGATTAGCCTTCCCCTGCCATGCCCACCAAGTCATGCCCACAAAGCCAAGCCACGCCCACAAAGCCACACCCACAGAACTGGTAGTAAAATTTTTTGAATCCCACCACTGATCTTAACCCAGGATAACTTGGGTTGGATTCAGTCTAAGTAAGCTTCCAAAAGAAGTTCTTGTGTAAGGATTTAAAAAACAAAACAAAACAGAAACACCAGAACAATAAAACGGGAAATATATTTTCTGTCCTAGTCAGCAGCTTCTTAATGCTACAACGCATCCTTACATTTGTAGAGCTGCCTGCAGAAATGTAGATGGCCACTAGTGGGCAGCCTAGAGAGCCAATCATATCTCTTTGCTGCCATCTAGCAGCGGTCTAAGTCAAGCGTTCAAGCCCACACCTGATAGCTCTTTTCATCAGCTGCTTTAAGGCAATTTATCCAAAGTCAGTTTAATTGCATTCGGGATTTGTTCATTTTTTCCGGGCGATTTCACACTGGCCACCTTAGAATGTGCATAAAGCAGGATAGCAAAATTGAGGAAGGGCTGGGGAACAGATTCCTTTACTGTCTTGTATGTGTGCAGCAGATGGGACTCCTGCCTTCGTGATGGAAAAGGCAGCGACTATTTTTACATCAGTAAAATGGCAGCATATGCAAAGACAAGGAACAGAGCAGAGAAGGAAGAACAGTGAAACAAGTGTGTGTATATGTATAGTGTGTGTGTGTATTATAGCAATAGCACTTAGACTTATATACGGCTTCACAGTGCTTCACAATCCTCTCTAAGCGGTTTACAGAGTCAGCCTCTTTGCCCCCAACAATCTGGGTCCTCATTTTACCCACCTAGGAAGGATGGAAGGTTGAGTCAACCTTGAGCCTGGTGGGATTCGAACTGCCAAACTGCAGGCAGCCAGCAGTCAGCAGAAGTAGCTTGCAGTACTGCACTCTAACCACTGCACCACAGAGGCTCATATCTCGTATATGTATGTGCATATATGTGCATGTGTATATATCCTATCCTACCCTATTCTATATCTGGAATTGGATATTTCTAGTTTAATGAAAAGAAGGACCAGGGGGTGATACGATAGTTGTGTTCCAATATCTCAGGGGCTGCCACAAAGAAGAAGGAGTCAAACTATTCCCCAAAGCACCTGAAGGCAGGACAAGAAGCAACGGGTGGAAACTCATCAAGGAGAGAAGCAACTTAGAACTAAGGAGACGTTTCCTGACAGTGAGAACAATTAATCAGTGGAACAACTCGGCTGCAGAAGTTGTGGTTGCTCCAACACTGGAAATTTTTAAGAATAGATTGGATATCCATTTGTCAGAAATTGTGGAAATCTCCTGCTTGAGCAGGGGGTTGGACTAGAAGACCTCCAAGGTCCCTTCCAACTCTGTTATTCTGTTCTACTCTACCCTACCTTATCTTTCTCTATTATGGAACCTGCCTTCTAAAACAGCACTTGCTGGCCTTTAAAAACACATTAAAAACATGGCTCTCTTTTAGAATTTGAGTTACGCTGATAGGTGGTCTTTTTTCTCTATTTTTAATCTTTTCTTCGGGGGGGATGCAGGGGAGAGAAAGTGTCATAGTTCCTGCCAGAAGAAGGGACCTTTTGGATTTTATTTTGAATTTTATTCCTCAGATAAATATTCAGCTGCCCTGAGTTGCTGGAGCTTGTGAAGGCTGGGGTTAGGCTTTTGATTAATAACAAGATTTTTGGATACATGTGCGTGTTTGAATCCTTTAACGGAAGACCGTATTGCAAAAGCGGACTTTTAACAGACAAGTGGCCCAAAAGTCCAGGATGACTCATGGACACGGTGGAATATCCATCGCAAGCGACGGCTTGATAAAACTGACGCTGGACGGGCATCAGAGGAACTCAAGCAATGTGACCCTTGGGCAATTCTGGAGCTGTCTGTTGCATTTCCTATCCAAGTCTGCTTTAAACTTTCTCAGAGTCTGCAACAATGAGAGTTTGGAAGCTGGCTCTCTCGAAGCCTGAGAACTGCCCAGATTTGACCTTTGTATAAGCAGGTGCCTTTTGCAGCAAGCATCACCCATCACGGGTCTGGCTACATCCCAAGAAGGCGTTAATAAGAAGCCAGGTGAGTGAAGAGCTCTTGTCCAAAGGAGAGGAAAACAGCTGCTAAGGTTGACTTGACAAGAGAGACTTATCTTGGGAAGGCTGGAGGACAGGAGGCTGAAAGAGAAAGCTACTTTTTCAAAGGATCCCTTGGCATCCTTCACTGCCTTCCATTAATCCTGTGTCAAAATCCACCTTGCAATCTCTCAGGTGTTTTTCTTGCCCAATGATGGAAGGTTCTGTTCGCCTCTCATTTCTTCTAGTGCTTATGGCTGCAAGGAGGGGCACCGACATATCAAGATGGCTATCGTGAGTTTGTTCCACCCACCCTCTGATGCACCTGCAAACATTCCTGGCTTTCTTTTCAATTTTTCTTTTCAATTTGGAAGCTGGATTTATTAGAGGAGGGAAAGGGGAGGTGGTGGGCTTTTCGTTCATTTGCCCCTTCCACAAAGAAGGACTTGTGGAACAAATGTAGGACAACGGTGACCAAATGTAGGTTAGTCCTCTCTGTTGTGTTTTCCTAGGGTGGTGAAAGTTGGATCTTAAAAAGCAAAACAGGAAGACAGAAGTGACTCTTGTCAATTAGTGACTCCTTTGAGCTATAGTGCCGGAGAAGGCTCCTGCTGATTGCTTGGACAGTAAAGATGACCAGCAAAAAGGTTTGGAGCATATAACACCAGATGGGGAATGCAGCCAAGAAATTAAAAGATGCTTGCTCTTGGGGAGAAAAGCTATGGCAAATCTAGACACGCATAATAAAAAGCAGAGACATCACCCTGCCAACAAAAGGGTGTATAGTCAAGGCTATGGTTTTCCCAGTTGCAAGATATGGCCGTGAAAGTTGGACCATAAGGAAGGTTGAGCACCAAAGAATAGAGGCATTTGAACTCTGGTGCTGGAGAAGACTCCTGCGAGTCCCTTGGACTGCAAGGCCATCCAACTGGTCAGTCCTAGAGAAGATCAACCCTGACTGCTCTTAAGAAGGCCACATCCTGAAGATGAAACTCAAATACTTTGGCCACCTCATGAGAAGGAAGGACTCTCTGGAGAAGAGTCTGATGCTGGGAATGATGGAGAGCAGACGAAGAAGAAGAAGAAGGGGATGGCAGAGAAGGAGGTGGTTGGATGGAGTCACTGAAGTGGTCAGTGTGAGCTTAAATGGACTCCAAGACATGGTAGAGGACAGGAAGGCCTGGAGAAACATTGTCCATGGGGTCGTGATGGGTCGGACATGACTTCGCAACTAACAACAACAAAACACCAGATACGTTACTGGAAGTCAAAATCACAAAACCATGTTTCACTTACTTTGGCCATCCCATGGGGGCGAATTCACACTGGGAAGAGTTAGCAGTGAAAAGAAACCAGGCTATCAAAGGCTGGACACCATCAAAAATGACCCCAGCCAGACACCTCCAAACTGGGCAACTTTAAGACCCCCATGCTGGCTGGAGACTTCTGGGAGTTAAAGTCCGCAAGTCTAAAAGTTGCCAAGGGTGGAGACCCCTGACCAAGAGGAAGAACTGAGAACAAGGCCAATGCTTTTGACTGAAGCCTAAATCTGAGTCAGAAGAACCAGGGCGATGTTGACCATCAAAGATAACCCCAACCAGAGCACAGGACAACTGAAAGAAGTAGTGCAAGATCAGAAAGTGTGGAGAGACCTGGACCATAGAATCGCCAAGAGTCCAACACGATGATAATGACCATCATGGTGGTGGCATCTAGTCAACTTTGGCTGATGTCCAAAACTAAGCAGAGTCCAACCCAAATTAGGGTTTGGATGGAGATCACCGAGGAACCCAGGTGTAGAAGCCAGAATGGCAAGCAAGGGACATTTAGGAAGACAACAAGGGCACATAATTTCTACAGTGTTGTCTTGAAAACCACAGACATGACCATGAATAATTTGAACAAGATGTTACCACCCACATGACTTCATGCCTATCAGAAACTAAAACAGGCAGGCTTCATTGGATTTGTTATTTGAGGATATGTTCTTTTCTTTTCTTTTTCATTGCCCCCTGAAAGATAGTCCATTTTTCTGTGGCCTCTTTCAGTTACTTATTTTTTTTTTTCATTGTCCCAAGAAACATAATTTCACCCTCTGGAACTTTGCTGCTAATTTTGCTTGGCTCAGAACCTTTCAGAGCTAGAGGTGACATTGTTTTAGGACGCTGTTAAGAGGTGAAAGAGAGAAAAAGAAACAAAAATCGCCCAACCAAAGCCTCGAGAAAATTATGGGAATTGTTTAGGAACCCTTTGCAAGATTTCAACATAACTTCCTTGGAAATGTAACTGCCAAAATCAGATGTTGAGGTGGTTTTTTTTTTAAAAAAAAAAAGTCTGGATCCAGGATATGGTTCAACAAAAAATTGAGATGGTGCCTACAGTGGTATAAATGAAGGATATTTTATATGTACAATATAAATAAGAAACTAAATACATTTTATATGTGACTGCCATTTTAAGTATACAGGTAGTCCCCCACTTACAATAGTTCTCCCATTGACCGTTCAAAGTTACAATGGCGCTGAAAAAAGCGACTTATGATCGTTTTTCACAGTTACCACCGTTGCAGCCTCTACATCATCCTGTGATTAAAAGTCAGAGGCTTGGAAACTGGCAGGTACTTATGACGGTTGCAGGATCCCGGGGAGTCGCGTGATCCTCTTTTGCAACTTTCTCACAACCAAAGTCAATGGGGGAAGCTGGATTGACTTCACAATGGGGTTACTAACTTTTAACAACTGTGGGTGATTCACTTAACAACGGTAGCGAGAAAGGTAATAGAACGGGGCAAAACTCAACAATGGTCTCATTTAGCATCTGAAAATTTTGGCTCAGTTGTGGTGTGTCAGTGGAGGACTATAAGAGAAGCAGACCGGGGGCAGAAGAGAAGGAAAAGCACAGGATGAGCCCTGGAGGCAGCTGAATGAAGGTGGAGTTTTGGTCGCCACGACGTTAAAAAGATGTTGAGACTCTAGAAAGAGTGCAGAGAAGAGCAACAAATATGATTTAAGGGACTGGAGGCTAAAACATGGGAAGAACGGTTGCAGGAATTGGGTATGTTTAGTTTAATGACAAGAAAGATTAGAGGTGAAATGATAGCAGCGTTCCAGTATCTCAGGGGCTGCCACAAAGAAGAGGGAGTCAAAGCACCTGAAGGCCAGAAAAGGAATAATGGTTGGAAACTAATCAAGGAGAGAAGCAACCTAGAACTAAGGAGACATTTCCTGACAGTGAGAACAATCAATCAATGAAGCAACTTGCCTCCAGAAGATGTAAATGCTCCAATACTGGAAGTTTTTAAGGAGAGATTGGACAACCCTTTGTCTGAAGTGGTGTAAGGTTTCCTGCCTAGGCAGGGGGTTGGACTAGAAGACCTCCAAGGTCCCTTCCAACTCTATTCTATTCTATTCTATTCTATTCTATTCTATTCTATTCTTCTTCC
>NW_020769332.1:8742639-8756822 GCF_900518735.1 Pseudonaja textilis | reverse complement strand
TTCTTCTTCTTCTTCTTCTTCTTCTTCTTCTTCTTCTTCTTCTTCTCTTGACTCTTGACGAATGTATCTTTTATTTTACGTACACTGAGAGCATTTGCACCAAGACAAATTCCTTGTGTGTCCAATCACCCTTGGCCATAAAGAATTCTATTCTATTCTATTCTATTCTATTCTATTCTATTCTATTCTATTCTATTCTATTCTATTCCATTCCATTCCTATTCCTATTCCTATTCCTATTCCTATTCCTATTTCTACTTCTACTTCTACTTCTATTCTAAAAAAAAGGAAAAAGAAAACAGGGCAGAATTGCCATAGCTAAGAGCTCCTGGCTTTGGCTTCCATTAACTTCCTTGACATATTCTCACCAGCCCAATTTGGCATCGTCTTTCTCTGCCTGTCTCTGTTTGCACAATATGAAAGGGAAAGACCGAGCAAGTTTCGCACATCTGGTTTATTTCTCCTGCCCTTTTTTCTTTCCCTTTTGTGTTTTTGGACAGGAATATTTTTGTTTTAAGAGAGATGTAACTTAATTAGGTGTTACGGCTACAAGCCTTTTACTGGTGAATTCCTTCAGGACTCTTCGTGCAGGGGCCGAATTAGGGGTGTGACATTGGGGAGCCTGTGATGGGCTTGGGCACCTGGCCAGCACTTTGAGAGCAAAGCTGGCATGAGAAGCTGGGCATGAGGACCCCATAGCCATGTAGTCCACATATGCATGTGCAGATTGGATCACATGAAACGGCAAGGAAGGTTTATGACCAGTGGTGGGATTCAAAGTTTTTTTTTTTACTACTGGTTCTGTGGGTGTGGCTTGGAGGGTGTGGCTTAGTTGGCATGGCAAGGATAGTGCAAAATCCCCCTCCCCTTCCCTCCCCACTAACCTGCTTTCCAGCTCCGTTCTCCTGTGCAGAGCAACCAAAGAAGACCCAGCCAATCAGCTGGGACTCGGGAGGCGGAGAATAGATGGGGCGGGGCCAATCAGAGGTTGGATTTGCCGGTTCTCCAAACTACTCAAAATTTCCGCTACCGGTTCTCCAGAACTGGTCAGAACCGAGTGAATACCTACCTCTGTTTATGATCCTAGAAGTTTCAAGAAAGACCTGACTCGATTGTTTTTAAGAAACTAGCCATACCGGATATGAGAAATTGCTAACAAAATTATCTGGAGTAATAATTGGATCCAAGATATGTAATTTATCCATTAAAAAAGAACGCAATATTTTCTACTCATCCCAAAAAATAAAATAAAATAATGATACAGTATATTTTCTTTGGGTGCCGATTTCATAACACACTTAGTTTGTTTATAATTTACTTTTTTTTCCTTTCCCCCTTTTTTTGCCTTCATTTTTGATTTGTTTCTGTTTCCTCAGCTCTTGTTGCATCCTCTTCTTTTTAAACTTTTGTTTATAGTTTGTGGGGTGTTTTTTTTTTGTATTTGGGCGGTCATTAATTGGTGTCTTTCTCTGTGTTTGTATATTTTTTCCTCCAAACTTGCCATGAAACAAATAAAGTTAAATAAATAAATAAAGGAAGGAAGGCCTGGTGACCTTTCACTTAGTCAAGGTTTTTAGTCAGCAAATTTTGCTGCTCAGCCTAAGGTCTCCGTTTGAACTAGGGCTGAACTTAACTTGTTTTTCTTTTTCTTTTGCAAGGATATATTAACTTTTGCTCATTTTCTCAGTTTTAATGCTCGTTTAAGGTTGGATTTATTCATATGTTCTCTCCTAAATTCATGGGCCTGGGTGTTGCCTTTAAGGGTAGGCTAGGAGCTTAAAGCAAAAATCAAAAAGTCAAAATAAAGAAATAAAAATGGAACCAATAAAGTAAAATAAAAACGAAGGCTGTCCGTCCCTCAACAGGAGTCTATGGGTATAAAGGTTATTTTGGAGACGTATGGAGGGTAGATGAGGAACAGGGGGAGAGAGAAAAGCAAAATTTGGGGTTGTCTACAAGGAGGGGCAGGTTGAAAATGGGGGCATTTGCTGGAAGAGTTGGAACACCTGAAAAATGGAACTCGCAAAACAAACAGAGCTCTGTTTTTATGTCCTTCAAAGAATCTTACACACCTGCTGTGGGCTTAAGCTTGAAAGATGAAATGGCTGGTTGTATTGGGTGGGGTGGGGGGGAGGGAAAGAAGGGGGGAGAAGGGGAGGTGGAATGTTTTCCCAGGACCAGGACTCCATCACGGCCACCTCAAGGTACTTTCCAAGGTCAGGAGGCCCCTCTGTGTTCTATGGAGAGAAGCCAACTGGCTAGAAGTAAGAACCTTCAACTCTGACCAGGGACTTGAAGGGTTAATGGTCCAGTATCTTCTCTGCAGGGGGATGTGGTGGCTCAGTGGCTAAGACACCGAGCTTGTCAATCAGAAAGGTCGGCAGTTCAGCGGTTCGAATCCAAGCGCCGTGTAGCGGAGTGAGCTCCCGTTACTTATCCCAGTTTCCGCCAACCTAGCAGTTCTAAAGCATGTAAAAATGTAAGTAGAAAAATAGGAATCCCTTTGGTGGGAAGGGAACAGCATTCCGTGCACTTTTAGCATTTAGTCATGCCGGCCACATGACTACGGAGACGTCTTTGGACAGCGCTGGCTCTTCGGCTTTGTAATGGAGATGAACATCGCCCCCTAGAGCCAGGAATGACTAGCACGTATGTGCGAGGGGAACCTTTACCTATCTTCTCTGCTCCCGAATGTTTTCTGTTCTCACTCTTCCTCAATTCCTTGGACCCACCAAGAGCAGCAGCATCCAAACTGGGCAACTTTAAGACTTGTGTATTTCAACTCCCCATGCGGGCAGGAAAATTCTGGGAGTTGAAGTCTGCAAGTCTTAAAAGTTGCCAAGCTAATGGGTAAGGGTGTGTGTCTCCAACTTGGGCAACTTTAAGACGTGTGGACTTGAACTTTCAGCATCATGCTGGCTGGGGAATTCTGGGTGTTAAAGTCCACACGTCTTAGAAGTTGCCAAATTTGAAGACTCCTGACCAAGAGGAATAATGGAGGACCAGGCTGATGCTTGTGACTGAAGCCTAAATGTGAGTTGAGGAGTGATGATGACCTGACTTGCTCCATCCCAACAGATCGCAGTAGGGTTTATTTACTAAAGTAAATTCCATTTCTAAATGTCAGCATGTTAAGAAAGCAGCAAACCATAGAGAACAGAACATAACAATTGTCTGCAAAGGGAGTGAGATGGAAGACGCTTGGGCGACGTCTCTGCCAAATCGGGTTATTCAAAACATTCGTTCTCTGACACACGTCAACAACAAACAGCAGTTGGATTTGAAGAGTTGGCTAATCACTATTGGACAATGTAATTCTCGCATTTCAAGAGACTACAGGCAGCTGCTCATAATATACTTGGGGAACTATCCAACAAGCGTTCCAGCGGCCTGTCTTGATTCCCTGGGCCTTGTTAGAAATGACTCCTCATCTGCACTTCTCTGCTGATTTGTTTGAGATTGTTTCTTGCTCTCATGCGGAAACAAAGCTTATTGTGAATTGAACCTCATTCCATTTAATAAATAAATAAATATGAATTTTGCAGTGAGGGAGCCTGCTGGCTAACCTGATTTCGATTCAATGGAGATTAAGGAAAGGTTCTTCCCTGCTCCCTACGGGGGAATCAAGTCTTGCCCAATCGGTTCCTTCAAATTATAGTTCTTGGAATGCCGCTTCAGAACAAGACTTCTTGGACTTGGAATCCAAAACATGGTAGATAAAATTTGGAAAAGATTGGTGTAACTTTATGCTTTCTTCCTCTGAACCAAAGGTGGTTGTTTTCAAGAAGCAATTGGACTTTCTTTGCTTCTCCTTGAGGATGTTTTGCTTCTCATCCAAGAAGCCTCTTCAGTTCTTGGATGAGAAGTCAAATGTCTTCCAGGAAAAACAAAGAAAGTCCAGCTGTCTCTTGAAAAAAGCACCTTTGGGACAGCCATGACCATGGATGATTGAGAATCTCCATAGACATTTTCCTTTCTCTGAAAATAAATTGAGATAGAAAGTTTGAGCCAAAATAGATGAGTTGCAGAGAGTCCAGTTAAGCTCACTGTCTGAACCAACTCCACACTAAAAACTAGAGCTGATGTATCTCACACACACAAACACACACATACACATTTAATATTATCAGGAAAAATAATGGAACCTTTGTCCCAAAACATACCAGGAACTTTTTAATAGGATGCATTAGTAAAATTAATAAAAAGCAGGCTTGCACTTTTTCTATACCATATCTAATTATCACTTTGAATCTAAAATAACATCTCCTTTCTCCATTTCATCACAAAATGTACACTCTGGGTTGTTTGCCTCTATTTCCATATGGATTTTGTGGCTGGCAAAGGTCTTAGGAGAGTCTTTCAGTTGCCTTGGAGATCACACAACTTGTTCAGCCAAGTCCCAACCATATTTGAATTACAAAGCTGGCTGCTAGGCCCGATTTTGCCTGATCAAAAGCAACAAGGGGTTGCTACTCGCCTCTAACACCAGGGATAAAAATGCTCCAGGAATTAAGAAAACATTTATGAAATACAATCTCCAAGGAGAAGAACCACACTAGCATCAGGGATGGGTTGGTTGCTCCTATTCAACCTCCCTTTGTTGATTTTGAAATTCCTCAACTTACAAACGTTTGTTTGGCAACCATTTGATGTTATGATGGCATGGAAGAAAGCGAATTCAGCTCTCAGAATTCCCCAGCCATGGTTGGCTGAGGAATTCTGGGAACTGACGTGCGCACGTCATGAGGTTGCTGAGATTAAAAAAACTCTGGACTTAAGGAATAGAGTTGGCTATCAGCACTTAGCAGACCGTTAAAGAGCCCTGGTGGCGCAGTGGTTAGAATGCAGTATTGCAGGCTGACGCTGCCCACTACCAGCAGTTCGATCCTGACCAGTCAAGGTTGACTCAGCCTTCCATCCTTTGAGGTTGGCAAAATGAGGAGCTCGGCAAAAGGAGGACCCAGATTGTTGGGGGCGGGGGGTGGCACATGTTGACTGTAAACAGCTTAGAGAGGCCTCTAAAGCATTATAAAGAGATATATAAGTCCAAGCGCTATTGCTATTGCTATCATTAGTTTTTTTCCACCACAGTGAGAAGTTGGCATGATCTCTCTTCCATATCCTATACCCAGGTTGGTGGGTTACAAAGGGTAGACAAGAGAGAGAGAGAGAGAGAGAAAATCCTTGGGAACATTTGGCAAAAGGCAAAAGACATATATTTGAACAAGGAGCAGGGTATGTGGAGAGAAAACCACAGATAAATCTGCAGACTACTTAGCAGACCTTCTCTGCTGAACTTACCAAAGCTCCTCACTCAAGTTTGTTTTATATTTTTCCAACCAAAACTCTTGCAAGGACCTTCAGTGTACATTCTAACAAAAATTTGCATGTTTTCTTTTCGGAATGTAACCTGGAAGGACGATTTACTGAAACCAATACCTTGCTCCCACCCTTTTCCTGACGTATTCCTTCTTTGATGTCCCACATTGCGGTATCTAACAACCCAGATGTGGGAGGATGTGGTAGTTTTGCATGATTTTCTGCTCCACTAGGTCTCTAGATGTTGGGAATGCTTTATGACACCAACCTTTTAAATTCCATTCCCTAAAGTTGCAAAACAGGATCTCAAAAGCCTAAATTGTAAAACCCTCCCTGGAGATTGAGTCTTTCCATTTTTGTAGCCCAAGAGAGCTGATCCATGGCTTATCTTCACCTATATCCTAATAATGCCCATTAAGAGGCAATATACGTTGGGAAGCCAAACATAAACGGACCATTCAACATTATTCTACTGAAGAGGCATTTCATTTTTCAGTGCCTCTTGGGGGACATAGAAAGCAAACGTCATTTAAAAGTCTGAAGAAGAGAAGAAGGAGAAGGTGTGTTTCATAGCTGATTCTGAACTCTACAGACTGGATAGCTGTTTGTCCAGAATGGCATCGAATCGCCTGCTTGAGCAGACTAAAAGACCTTTAAGGTCCCCGTCCGGCTCTCTGGTTCTATGTTCTAGCAAACCAAGTTTCTCAGCTTCTATGTCCTTTCCGGCTCTATTATTCTATGTTCTATGCTCCTGAGGATTGTGAGGATATGTCTCCTTAAATCTAAGATAAAGTCCTCTTGATTCTACAACATTTTATCGCACTGTTCACTCACTGGTAGTTATTGTCATGGATGGGGTTGGCCAGGCTGTGCAGAAGCAATCTGGGTGTGATTGTGTAAGCCCTTTGCTTGATGGGTTAATCTTTCCTGAAGACCTTTCCTGCAACACTCCAAAGGAAGGAAGAAAATGCCCCTCTACACCAGCCATCTTCAGGCTCTGGCCTTCTAAAGAGCAGTCAGGATTGACCCATTTAGAATAGAATAGAATAACAGAGTTAGAAGGGACCTTGGAGGTCTTCTAGTCCAACCCCTTGCCTAGGCAGGAAATCCTACATCACTTCAGACAGACAGTTATCCAACATCTTTTTTTAAAACTTCCAGTGTTGGAGCATTTACAATTTCTGCAGGTGAGTTGTCCCACGGATTAATTGTTCTCCCTGTCAGGAAATTTTTCCTGAGTTCTAGTTGCTTCTGTCCTGGATTAGTTTCCATCCATTGCTTCTTGTCCTGCCTTCAGGTGCTTTGGAGAATAGCTTGGCTCCCTCTTCTTTGGGGCAGCCCCTGAGATACTGGAAGACTGCTATCATGTCTCCCCTAGTCCTTCTTTTCATTAAAGTAGACATACCCAGTTACTACAACCGTTCTTCCTGTGTTTTAGCCTCCAGTCCCCTAATCATCTTGGTTGCTTTTCTCTGCACTTTTTCTAGTCTAGAATCTTTTTTACATCATGGCAATCCCATCAAGATCTCGATTTTTTGCAGTGTTTTATCAATGAACCTTGGTCTAATCTTTGGGCCAGGCAATATTACTGTATTCAATAAATGCCTACATAGTGGCAATTCTTGAACATCATTCCACCGCTGGTCTTCATTAGCTTTGCATGTGTTTTCAGCTAAGATTCTTCTATTGTAGCAACTCTGTAATTCTTTTATACAAAACAGCATGAATGTTTGTGTTTAAATTGTGCATGGTTTATCCCTGAGAACCCGTATGTTCACACTTGTTTGCCTCCTCGGGCATGAGAAGATACAATGGGGATTAAAAATGTTTGAGCCCTCGGAAAGCTAACATGTGGGTGCCACTGAAAGTATGCTTTTTTGTGAAACCTCTCTCTGTGTGTGTGTGTGTGTGTATGTGTGCGAAAGAAGGATTAGGGCAGACATGATAGCAGCATTCCAATATCTAAAGTTCTGCCACAAAGAAGAGGGGGATAAACTTGTCTTCCAAAGCAGTGGGCCAGGGACCACTGGTGGTCTGTGAGAAAATTTTGGTGGTCCGCAGAAAAATGTCAATTAATCCAGGCTGCACGGGAATACAAGGCTGCGCTGCCCACATGGCCCGCGGGAACACAAGACTTGTGTCGCTTGCATTGCGAACAACACGAGGTACTGAGGGGAGGGGGGAAAGGGTGAAGGGGGGGAACTTGCCCCATTCGCCCCACACGCCTTGCCTGGCCACCGGGCTGCTTCTTTCCGCTGCTTTCTTCTTCTGCTTTTGGCTGCACGCAAGCAAAGCAGCAAAAGTCTTTCTTTCTTTCCCCCAAACTCTGCCAGAAATGAGTCTTTGGGACCCTGCAAGGCCTCCTGCTCCAAGGGGCTGCGCCAGCAAAGACTCATTTCTGGCGGAGTTTGGGGGAGAGAAAGAAAGACTTCTGCTGCTTTCCTTGCATGAAGCCAAAAGTCTCTCTCTCTCTCTCTCCTCCTGAGAATGAAGCAGGAGACGGTATCCTGCAATCCCCAATAAAGAACGATCAGTAGGAAAACGGGGTGGGGAATTTCCCTGCAGACTTTTTTTGGGGGATTTTCCCAGGGTCTCTGGTTTGTGGGATTTAAAATGATGAGTTTGGTGGTCCCTGAGGTCCAAAAGGTTGGTGACCTCTGCTCCAAAGCACAACCTCTTGTCTGGAATGGTATAGGGTCTCTTGCTTGAGCAGGGGTTGGACTGGATGACCTCCAAGGTCCCTTCCAACTCTGCTACTGTATTCTATGTTTTTGTTTCTTCCAGGTTTCAGAGACCAAGGATTTCAGTGCTTCCTGGTATTAAAGAAATTTGCTGACTGGGGTTTTTCCCCCTCTTTTGGAGGAAAGTCTGAAAGAAAGAAAACAATCCATGGACGCTTTGTTGAGTTCTTTGGTCATTTTCCAAAGATGAAGAGGATTTAAAACATTGTTTTACATTGACAAAAAAAAAAAAAAAAAAGGAGTTGAAGAAAACCTGGCCATTTTCATCCTTCCAGCCAAATGTGGTGATAGATTTAGTTTTAGCTGGGAAAATTCAGCAGATGTCTATGGAGGGGAACCAGCAGAAAACATCTGCTGAGCATTGATTGAGTGGGATGATGGATTGAGAGAACAGCAATATGAGGAGGCTGGGCATCTATAGTCAGCAGGTCATTTATGGCCCATAAGTTGGCCCAATTTCAATGGCAAAAATAGAGTGGCACAATTTTATTGTGGATTTTCAGGGGGGGAAAAAATACAAAGAAACAGGGGCAAAATTCCACACATCCAAACTGTATAACCTTTCTCGTGGTTCTCTCGCCTCCATTCATTCATCACCTCACTGTCATGTTCCTAATCCCCTTGGCTGCTCTGAAAAATTGTGCACAAAGTGAAGAAGTACCATGGAGTCCGTCCTGATCAACAGCTGTGCTCTAGGTCAGGCGTCGCCAACCTTTTGGACGTCAGGAACCACCAAACTCGTCATTTTAAATCCCGTGGACCAGAGACCCTGGGAAAATCCCCCCCAAAAGTCTGCAGGAAAATTCCCCACCCCGTTTCCTTAATGACTGGTCATTCTTTATTTGGGATCGCAGGATACCATCTCCAGCTCCGTTCTCGGGAGGCGGGGGGAGAGACTTTTGGCTTCCTGCAAGGAAAGCAGCAGAAGCAACAGAAATCTTTCTTTCTCTCCCCCAAACCCCGCCAGAAATGAGTCTTTGCTGGTGCAGCCTCTTGGAGCAGGAGGCCTTGCAGGGTCCCCAAGACTCATTTCTGGCGGAGTTTGGGGGAGAGAAAGACAAGACTTTTGTTGCTTTCCTTGCGTGCAGCCAAAAGCAGAAGAAGAAAGAAGCAGAAAGAAGCAGCCCGGTGGCCAAGGGAGGAGTGTGGGGTGAGTGGGGCAAGCTCCCCGCCTCCGCCCTTTCCCCTCTCCGCTCACTACCTCGTGTTGTTCACAATTCAAGCGACACAAGCCTTGTGTCCCCATGGGCCATGTGGGCGGTGCAGCCTTGTGTTCCCACGCAGTCTGGATTAATTGCTTTGGGGGTGACATTTCTCTGAGGACCACCAAAATTTTCTTGTGGACCATCAGTGGTCCCCGGTTCACTGGTTGGCAACCACTGCTCTAAGTCACTCCACAACTAAACATTGTGGGATTCAGTAGTGGGATTCAATTTTTTCATACTACCGGTTCTGTAGACGTGGCTTGGTGGCGTGGCAGGGGAAGGATACTGTAAAATCTCCAGTCAGAGGTGGGATTTGCCAGTTCCCTGAACTACTTTAGATTTCTGCTACCGGTTCTCCAGAACGGGTCAGAACCTGCTGAATACCAACTCTGGGTGGGATTCCTTTTGACTGCAAAAACTGTAATTAAATCATGACAAGGGAAGGAGTGGCAGAACCTGGAGATGGCGTTAAAAGAGGGACCAGCCTAGAATTTCTATGTAGTGACAAGTGAGCAAAATTCAACCTCCTTTGAATTCTGTTGACTCTTGTCTAACTTCTAGCATGTGCTAACCCTTAGTTGAGAAGATTCTAGTGTATAGACACCAGTAGCAATAAATCAGTTTAACTGGACCTTCACATGTGGACCTGATGTTTTGCACCTGATATTCGATCCCTATCTTCTATTCTACCCTTTGAGGAGATTCCATGCTTCTCTTCTGATTTCCTATCATTCTCACATTTTCAATCCTCTCTGCATTCTCTTCTCCTCCTTTCAATTTTGGAAAGGGAGTGCTTCCTAAGCCTTTTCCATCCATCTCTATGAAACCTGGGTTCTTCTGAACCCAGTGGCATCACCCCACTTCATCTCTGTAGTGCAATTTTATAGACGAAGACCTGTTTTTGGAGGGATAGGTTTGCCATTGGTATGCAGAATACAATCATTCCCTCATTCTGTGTCTGTTCCTCACTGTATCATGCATTCCATTCTTTTGGAATATTAAAGAAGAGAATTTCTAAAATTAATTCCAGAATTGAACATGCATAAGTTCTTTCTTAAGTTCTCGCATCTTTTTTCCCTTTGCTTCCCGAAAGAGCATATGTGATTGACAAAACACACATAAACAAGTGAGATCTAAATGTGATTATTCACACAATTTTGGGCCTGCGGACTTCTTTGCCCGCATAATTGTCCCAAGTCCTTGGTGAAACTTCACTTGAAAGAAATATCAATGCATAGTCCCACCAAAATGCTCTTTTTGTAATGTTTCAATGTGTAAATTCCTGCCAGTAACCTAAGGGTGGGAAGTTTCAAGTTACTTCCGTTCCATACCAAGTTTACATCTGGGACCACCTGCATCCTATGCAATGCTTTCTAGAGCACGTTATGAATTAGGCTGGTTCCATCCAACATCTTAACCAGTGACACAAAGAAAGTTAGAAGAGGAAAAAAAACACAAATGGAAGGAACGGAAAGTTTCAACAAGTAATGAAAAAGCTGTAATAGATCATGTATGAACTTGGGAAGAACATTGAAAACATCCATGGATGTTGATGAAGATTCTCAATCATCTAGGTAGAGTTCTCTGAAGGTTGAATCATTGCAACTGGACTATTTTTTTAAAGAAATTCTGTTTCTGCACCACTGAGCAAACAAAGAGTACAGTCACCATGTGCTTTACTGCTCAACTGTTTTAATTGTAACCAGAAACAGGAAACACTACTTAGAACGAAAGAGTAAAGAGTATATACCATAGATCCAAACTTGTAAACACTGCCATCTACTGGCTGAATACTACTGTAGTTGTTGCATAAAAGTACATACCAACAATGAATTCCAACATTTTTGTTGTTAGTTTGAGAGATGTTTCACTACCCATCCAAGCAACTTCATCAGTCAGAGTAAACCAGTTAGGCAAAGAATTGTTGGAATGTACCAACTCCTGCCACGCCAACCTCAGGGGTTTCCTCTCCAAAGTGCATTGCAATATGTTGACAAAGATTCTCAATCAACCAATTGCAATGATTTAACCTTCAGACAACTTTCATCCATTGTTGGTTTATGGGCCATCAAAGAGATACCAACTCTTAGTGACCACATCTCTTCTTGACAGAAGAATCAAAATTTGAGGTTGAAAAAGTAGAATTTAGAAGTATAGTGACTCAGAATAAGATATTTAAATATGCAGTTCAATGGTTACTTACCCGCTGGTTCCTCAGTGCTGGTAACCATCGATGTTGGGTTGACAACAGGGATTTCTGGGGAAAAAAACCCAAAATTTTATAAACCACAGGCTGTTTTTTTACATTTAAAAGAGAATGATTTAACAGCAACGGATGCTTGGCAGGTGGACTCCATTTAACTAATTTGCAATCCATTGGCTGGATTCATACAATGAACTTATACCTACTAGTTAAAGACCCCATGGCTATATTTTGTCAATAGGCTAATCAGGATTATTTTAATTTTTTTTAAATGCTCACTTAATGTCAATCTTGGTTAGGTTTGGGAGAGGGTTTTATTATTATTGGTGAATGTGTGGCTCATTCTGAAAGTCTGGAAAATGAGTTATTTCGATCACTGAGTTAATTTGTTGTGTGACACCGATTGAAGAGAATATTTGTAGCTTTTCTGAAAGGCCCTGAAAATGTGATTTTGTCAGCAGACCATGAATGGAGAAGGAGTCAATCAAGTAGTTGATTTGATTGTGTTGTTGTTGCCATGATGGGTTGGGGGCTTCATATTTTTGGATTTTTAAATGTTGAAAGCCTGAAGTCTCCTATGCGTGTGTCGAGTGGCCATCTAAATTTGTTTCAGAAATCAATCAATCAGTAATAATAAATCACATTTTTTGGTCCTTCGAGGATAGAAGAGTTAATTTTTTTCCTTCTAAACGTGGCATGAAAAGCATGCAGAATATTTAGCGGCACTAAAAAATTCATCTTCCAACTTCTGTCCTTACCACTTTCTATAGAGGGACGATTGAGAGCATCCTGTCATATTGCATCACAGTCTGGTTTGGAAGCATTACTGCTTCAGATAGGAAGGCAATGCAGAGAGTGGTGAGGACAGCAGAAAAGATTATTGGGAGTTTCCTTCCTTCTGTCCAGGACATGGCATGTAATCGACACTTGAGCAGGGTCTACAGTATTGTCTGGGATGCTACTCATTCCTTTCATGACCTGTTCTCCTTGTTGCCTTCTGGGAGGGAGCTTCGTGGTATCAGAAGCAGAACATCCAGATTCGGTCACACTTTTATTCCATATAGCATCAAACTTTCACGTTTCCTCTTTCTGCTATGTAGTCAAAATGGACAGTGATTAATATATATGTGTATATATGTATGAGGGTATATATGAGCCTCGGTGGCACAGTGATTAAGAGTGCTGTACTGCAGGCCACTTCTGCTGATTATTGGCTGCCTGCAATTTGGCAGATTAAATCTCACCAAGCTCCAGGTTGACTCAGCCTTCCATCCCTCCAAGGTGGGTAAAATGAGGACCCAGATTGTTGGGAACAATAGGCTGACTCTGTAAAAACTGCTCAGAGAGGGCTGTAAAGCCCTGGGAAGTGGTATATAAATCTAAGTGCTCTTACTATTGCCCTTCCTTCCTTCCTTCCTTCCTTCCTTCCTTCCTTCCTTCCTTCCTTCCCAGTGGGTAGAATGCAGCATTGCAGACTAAGTCTGCCCACTGCCAGCAGTTCGATCCTAACTGGTTCAAGGTTGACTCAGCCTTCCATCCTTCCGAGGTGGGTAAAATGAGGACCCAGATTGTTGGGGGCAAGAGGCTGACTCTGTAAAAACTGCTCAGAGAGGGCTGTAAAGCACTATGAAGAGGTATATAAGTGCTATTGTTATTGTTATTGATGTATGTATGTATGTATGTATGTATGTAGCATGTATGTATGGGTGTTATATATGCGTATGGGTACATATATACTTTCTTTTGGGAGCAGCCAACAGAATTTCACTTTTAATGTGCGCCAGTGTGCTCACAGTGAAAAAAAAATGACAATAAAGGTTATCTTATCTTACTCACTAATGCAGGGAGCTACAGGTGAGCGACTCTGTTGAAAGCCTTTAGCACAACGGTTGCACGTTAAGCCAGTGACACCATCTTTGCACGGACATTGCCCCGTGGTTTGGTTGCAGGTTTTTCCAGCTGCGCCAACAGGGTGGCAGTCACACGCTAAAAAAGGCAAGAGGGGAGAGGGAGAAACAAGTGGGGAAAACCTTAAAAACTAGAAATTGCAAGGGTATATAACACACACACACGCTCGTATTTCATAATACTGCATACCAGGAGATGCAGAGTTATGTGCAAACAGAACCTTGATTCAAAACACATGTTCATTGGGACGAACAGCCCCTTCAAATGTTCCAGTTCAGGCGCAGAATATTAGCCTGCTGCAGAGCTGAGTTAGTTCCACTCTTGATATAACCAGGATCCTGGGTATGAAGAAGGTTGTACAGGCATAAACTTCTTTACACTCATGATCCTGGTTATATCAGCTTACAACGGTAATATCTACCTAGTTATATCTACCTGGTTTCATCAACTTACAACAGTTCATTTAGTGACCATTTGAAATTACAACGGCACTGAAGAACCGTTTTTCATACTTACAACCCAGTGTGGCCATGGTGACAAGTTGCATGACTGTCCTGTCTTTTATTGTGAGCACGGGGAAAGGTCTCTGATTCTCTGTGCTTCCCTTCCAAATTTGCTTGGGGTTTTTGTCAAGAGCAGACTATCACCGGAGGTAGCCTTGATCTTCCAAATGTAGGTCAGGCTACCTTGCACAGGTACCTTGGGAGCTGTGTTTCTCAACAGATGGGAGATGGGCAGTTCAAAAATGTGATTGACAGAGAAAGAAAGAAAGAAAGAAAGAAAGAAAGAAAGAAAGAAAGAAAGAAA
>NW_020769332.1:8705988-8726111 GCF_900518735.1 Pseudonaja textilis | reverse complement strand
AGCTTCAAAGGAAAGGAAGGAAAGGAAAGGAAGGCTTCAAAGGAAAGAGAAGGGAAGGGAAGGAAAAGGAAAGGAAAGGAAAGGAAAGGGAAGGGAAGGAAAAGAAAAAAAGGGAAGGGAAAGGAAGGGGAGGAAAGGAAAGGAAAGGAAAGGAAAAGAAATCCACTTGCCTCTTGAAAAAAAGCACCTTTGGGATTGACTTGAAGGCACACAAACCCCCACTCCTGCTGTCCTACAGAGCAAGAAGAACACTAACATCTTGTAGAGGGAGGGAACGAGAAGATGGATCTTCTACATTTCCAAATGGAATGGGAGGACGTTAGAAGGAACTCCGAGTTGTTTACCTTGAAGTAAATCTGGTGATGGATCCCATTTCTTCTCCCAGTTCAGGAGGAGCTCTTGGCTGAGTCAGAACGTGTGTTCTTTGACTCCCTATTTCTGCAACAGGATGGCTCAGGCATGCATAAACTCAACACCCTCCTCAACCCACACAAACCGCAATTGCTGTCATGAATCCGGGAGCCCAACTGACTCAAGCTTGGCTCACTGATTTCCTAGGCCAAAACCACCTCCATATATGGTACCTGGAGATATGATCTCTCTGTGCTCCAAAATGGTTTCATTCCCCTTCAGTGCCCGCATCCATTGCTCTGGTGCCTTATTTCATCATGCTGCACGCTGTGTAAACATGGGTTGGTTGAAGTGCATGGATGCAGAATGGGTTACTCAAGGTTACCAAAGGGAATTAGCAGATGGTTAGCCCTCGCTCATTGTCCAGGGACTTAGCCTACTTAATCCCATGCTGGTTGGGAAATTCTGGAAATTGAGCGGGGTCCTTGGTGCTTTTGGAGCTTGGTGGCTTTCTTGCAGACATTTCATTACCAAACTAGATAACATCATCCGTATTAGAAGAGAGTGAGGTTGGCTCTCTGGTTATAAACTATACTTCCACTGGTAGGGAAAGCCACTGTAAATAAGCAGAAAGAAAAACCCTACTTTCTTCTAGCACTGATGTTACCCAGTTTGCTAATGAAAGGTCTGGAAGAAACCCACCAAACTCAGAGACCACCAAGGACCCCACAGTTAGAATAGAATAACAGAGTTGGAAGGGACCTTGGAGGTCTTCTAGTCCAACCCCCTGCTTAGGCAGGAAACCCTACACTATTTCAGACAAATGGTTGTCCAATCTCTACTTAAAAACTTCCAGCGTTGGAGCATTTACAACTTCTGGAGGCAAGCTCCACTGATGAATTGTTCCAACTGTCAGAAAAGTTCTCCTTTGTTCTAAGTTGCTTTTCTCCTTGATTAATTTCCATCCATTGCTTCTTGCCTTCAGGTGCTTTGGAAAATGAGCTGACCTTCTCGTCTTTGTGGGATGCTAATTCGCCAAGGTGAAATGGAGGTCCTTAGTTGAGAATTGACAAGGAAGGTTATGGGTTCCCACTTCCAAATTTTACATGGTCGATCCTGGAGAGCATCAACTGTCCAAGACTTTGGACACACCTTCACCCGCCTCTTGTTCCTACCTGAACAGGCTGGGAAGTAAACCGAGGATAGGTTTGCATGAAAGTGCGTGCTGGTCTTATGAGCTTCTTTTGAGTTCCTGCCCATTCTTGGACTTTAAGGATTCTCACATTAGTTTTGTAAAACATCAGACAATTCTACCCTTGCCAAATGAATTCAGGGTTGCTTAGAAGAGCCGTGGTAGCTCAGCGGTTAAAACACAGTATTGCAGACAAGAATAGAATGATTCCCTCTTTGTGTCAGCCAGTGCGATATCGGAACACTGCTATCATGTCTCCCCTAGTCCTTCTTTTCTTTCTTTCTTTTTTAAAATAAATTTTATTAAGGTTCCAAATTTTAAAAACATAAAACTTTATATATTGTTATCAACATCAAGACATCTTTTGCATCTCCTCACATTTTTCAGTATATGTATTTACTTATTCCTTTACCATTACATCTTACTCTTACTGTAAATCAATATCTTTTATCCCTACATCTCAATCTTCTCCATGGTCTATTTGCATATTTACATATCCCCTCATTCTTTTCCTAATTGCCATTTTATTTTCCTTTTATTTCTAAACCGCTCATCCCAGGCCCTATAATAAATTTGAATCTTCTCTGTCTTTTATTTTCATTGTTAGCCTGTCCATCTCTATACAAACTATTATTATTATTATTTTATAACCATGCCTTCCGGTGGAACCCTTTTTTTTTCCTTCCTAGTCCTTCTTTTCATTAAACAGATCAAAGAGCAAATAGCCCTGCCCCTTCGTTGTAGACCAGGATTGGGTGCCAGAATCCAACTAGTGTGCAGAGCGAGCCGCCTCGCAGCGAACCTGAAGGAGGAAGGGCAGGGAAGAAAGCTGCTCTGCGATGCACCAGCCATAATCCTTTTGCTGTGCTTAATAGCACCCAGCTCGCTGCTTTGCAAGACTTTAATCCCAGCCCTAGTTATCCTAAACCCCTTCACACATTCCTGCTGCATTGTTTGGCGGCCTCACGTGTTCTCGGAAAGGGCTCCAGCTATGCAAAGAGCTTTATTATCCCTGCTCCGAATCCCACATGGGGAGGCTGTGTGTGTGGGTTCGTGTTTAGCACAGCTTCTGTTGTTCCTGTTTTGCTCCATCCTAAGCTTGGAAGGATGCCATCTGTTTTCTCCGAAGAAGCTGTCTGTCACCCGTGTCGGGAATCGAGGGAGAGAGCTTGACGGAAAACACTGGACCTCTTAACTCTTTTAAATGCCTGGGGAATGCGTCCCTTTTTTTTAAACACAAAACTGGTGGATCCTAGTCGTAGGCTGATCCCAGCAAATTTCGCCTCTGTCTGAAATGCAAAGGGGGGGTTTTGTGTGTGGTTTTTTTTTAAATTTACGTTTGGCCCGAACACCCACCAAGAATGTAATAAAGGAGCCAGAGAGCTCGCAGAGCAAGCTTAGACGTTCGCAAACTTGAAAGAGATTTAGCTGGAATTGCAAAGTTGGCAAATTGTTGCCCGATTGCCAAGTTGAACCTGTACACCGATCCAATTGTCTAACTTAAAAAATTGGGCAAGGCAGGGCGGGAGGAGACCCAGAAGAGATGGAATACAGCTTAGGTCTTGCTCACAAGGATGTACTAATATTCATACTCCATCAACTATGAGCAGCTTTTTGTAGTCTTTGACTTGCAACCTTTAGCAACTATTTGACGTTACAATAGCACCGAAAAAAGTGATTTATGACTGGTCTTCACACTTTATTTGTATCCCGCCTTTATGATTTTAACTCAAACATATCCAACACACCTTCCTCCTCTTATTTTCCTCACAATAACAACCCGGTGAGGTGGGTTGGGATGAGAGAGAAGGCTTGGCTCAAAATCACCCAGCCAGCTTTCATGTCTAAGATAGAACTAGATATCCCAGTCTCCTGGTGATTGGTCCAAAGTCACCCAGCTGGCTTTCATGGCTAAGGTTGGACTAGAACTCCCAGCCTCTGACTTTCTAGCCTGGCCCCCTAGCCACTAGATCAAACTTGTGACCATTACATCATCCCCATGGTCACATGATCAAAATTTGGGTACTTGGAAACCAGCATGTATTTACAATGGTTGCAAGTGTCCTGGTGGCGGTGTGTGTGTGTGTGTGTGTGTGTGTGACATGATCACCATTTGTGATCTTTCCACCTGGGTTCCAACAAGCGAAGTTACTAGTGTAAGCCGGATTTGCTTAACAACCGTATGATTCACTTAACAACCAGGGCAAAATGGTCATAAAATCAGGTGAAACTCGCTTAGTAACAGCAATTCTGGTCCCAGTGGTAGTTGTAAGTGGACGACTAGCTCTTTTAAACTTAAAGAATGCAAATCTGCAGGATCTGGTTTACTTGCTCAAGATTTGCTGGTGTCCTTTTCTAAAATCTAAGCATTATTGAGACATCTAAAAGAAACACTCCCATTTTTTGTGTGTGTGAGAACAAGCCAGCATATTATCAAGAAATCTGCCTTTTAGATCAAAAACAATCCAAAAGAGGATGGAATATTTTGAACAGAATTGCAGGATGATGACTATTCTGTGAATTAAACTGACGTGAATTTGTCTCTTTCCTTTTTATCAGGGATTTGATGTTTTCTGCTTCTTAGTCAGTATTGTTTTATTGTTTGCTGATATGGCCAATGACTCACCCCTAAAATGCAGGCTGGTTCTGGGTCCTAGGTGAGCAGGAAGCAAGGAAGTATATCCGGATTTATGTCTGTGGCACTTTTTAAAAAGAAATTCCCAGACAGTAGAAAGAGAGATCTCTTTTAAGCCAACTTTTCCAGTGATCAGGACTCTTAAGTGTCTCTTGGTAAAAAAAAAAAAAAAAAGTCCAAAAATCGTTTTAAGCCAGCAGGAGTAGTTTGCAATCTGTTGCACATATTTTCATGTTGTTAAGTTGCCAGTAATTGGGAGGGGGAGGAGGGGCAGGAGGAGCTGAGCTGCACCATCCTTCTCTGTCCCTAAACCATCAGAATGTTTAATCCATTGCTCTAAAAGATTAATATTTTGAATTCCCAAATAAAAATCCTGCTCAAAACAAGCTCAGTTTCTGGGGACTTCAATGACAAGCCTGTGACATTTTTTTGCAGGGATACAGAAGGGGTTGCTGTTACGACAAACATTATTCTCACCACCCATTCCAAGTTCTCCTTTGGTCTATAACCCTGGATTTCCTCGTGGTCCCCTATCCAGAATTGACTTTGCTGAGCTTTTTAATACCGCCAATTGCAGTAAAGAGTCTAAAACATGGGGCAGAGGGCTCCACTTTGCTTCAATCAAAGCTTCATCCAGGGAAAGACCCCTTCAAGGTCCATATCTCCACGCCTTCCTCTTACTGCATCTCAGAACAAAGACTCAAGCTACAATAATAGAAGACTCGTTTTTTTAAAAAAAATGGAGTACCATCACAAGCTTAGCAGATTTTTTTAGACCAAGAAGCTTGGCAAAACTGAAAAGCAGACCCTAAAACACTGAATCAGCAGGCAAGTAAGAGGTTTCTAATTTCTCAGCAGACCCTGCTAATTAGCTCATATAAATCGGCTACAGGTAGCTCAGAAGGCGAGCCAAGCTGTATGTTGGACTAGAAGATGCTGTTGGAAGAAAATCAGGTCCCTTTTGCTGCTCAGCTTCAAATGCTAATCGGCAGTTTCAGCTTCAAAAGAAGTCCAGGACAGCAAGAAACCATTGCAAGGGACAATTGATCAGCCTAGCTAAGTACTGTCAACAGCGTGCACTCAACTAACCATAATCCTGCCTACTCTTTTGAGAGGAGGAGGAGGAGGAAAAGGAGGAGGAGGAGGAGGAGATTATGTTGATCCTGCTCCCCACTTTTTTGCAAGCAAGAGGAGGAGGAGGAGGAGGAGGAGGAGTAAGAAGAAGAAGAGGAGGAGGAGGAGGAGAAGGAGGAGGAGGAGGAGGAAGAAGAAGAAGAAGAAGAAGAAGAAGAAGAAGAAGAAGAAGAAGAGACCATCTTTAGTATTGACAAACTCAGCATCAGTCAATTGCAAAAGGCAGTTTTATTTGGAGCAGCTTACATTCTGCAACAAGACCTTGAATACTAACAAGCAGCAACATCTGCCTATCCCAGATCCTAGGGAAAGTCTTGATAGATAGATTAAAAATCAGACCCAGTCTAAACATCTGGCCAACTGTGCAACCAACTATCATCTATAAAATTATGGGGGAATGAGGAATGGCAATCCACAGAAAGCAAGTTTATGAGGACTATCGACTGAACCCAATTGCTGGGAGGCCTACAGATCTCCAGACATTTGGATAGCTGTTGGGGCGTCAGTGGACATGTGGTCCAAAAAGTCAAGACAGCTGGGAAAGAAGTGCCATCTTCTTATTCGCCTTCTTCAAACATCTCCTTGGAGATGCTGACACACAGTTGAACCTACTTTGCCAAGGAACTAACTATACTTATTCCTTCACATCCCCCACTTTCGCCATTTCGAAATAGAGGGGAGGATTTGTAAAACATTATTTTTTGCTCAGCCCTTAGGGGGAAAAATAACCAGTCCCACAACTTTGGACAGGAAATAGCCTCTCCTCCAGAGTCCAAGGGTTGGCCCGTTTGAACCAGGAGAGGACAGTAGAAAACAAATCTTTTGTGTCCCATTAAATGGATGAAGAGGGCCTGTAAGAAGAAAGAGGAGAACTTTGAGATATGCTCCCAATATGGCGGCAATAGAGGAGGAAAGAGAACAGAAACAGAGAGAGAGAGAGAGAGAGAGAAAACAGGAGAAAGAAAAAGAGAAGGAGAGAAAAGGGGGAGAAGGAGAAACAAAAATAAAAGAAGGGCACACAAAGTATCAACTCCACAAAGGTCCTTCAGTTCACACATTATATGATGGCAAACCCATCCTTTTTATTCATGTTCCTCTCATGTTTTAGAAATAGAAATAGAATGGTTTTCTTGTCAAGGCAGCGTATACAGGTAGCTCTTGGCTTACAACTGTTCACTTAGTGACTACTCGGCATTACGCCACTGAAAAAAGACACTTATTGTTCTGACCAAGGCTTCCCAGACCATAACTATGCACACGCTTATTTTAAAAACAAGTCTTGTTTTATTGTGACGATGGGAATTATTTTCATTCCCAGCCAGTAATGAATCTTAAATAGTCCCTCGAGATAAGCACCTACCTTTCTTTTCTGTGAAGTGCTGCCAATAACAGAAGTATCAAGTGAACTAGGAGAAAAACCAACCAAATTGAACTGAACGAACAACTTTGCTTCCTGCAAAGATTTCTTCACCTTTGCCTGTCCTTTATACCTTATGGGAGGGACCATCACCTCCCAGCCTTACTCCCGAGCCGCCCCTTTTGTCTCAGCTGCTCTCGCCTTCTAGCAGCTCTGCGCATACACGCACTGGGAACAGGCTCCCCTTGTTCCTCAGCCTCGCTGCTGCCAGACTCAGGAGGCTCCAGAATCAGCACCCCACTCCCAGATGGTCCTGGACCCATCTCTGCATTGGATGCAGGACCCTCATCCAAGTCCTCTCCAGACTCCTGGATGGATCCCCTTTCTTCCCCACTGTCCGATTCCGCTGCCGTCTGCACAGGCTCCCGGCGAACCACAACACTTATGACCGTTTTCCACACTTGAGACCATTGCAACAGGCCCAGGGTTGTGTGATCAAAATTCAGACGAACAGATTTAACAAGAGTTGGAAGGGACCTTGTAGGTCATGATGCTTGACAACCGGTTGCAACGTCCTGGGATCCTGTGATTTCCCCTTTTGGGACCTTCTGAGAAGCAAAGTCGATGGGGAAGCCGGAGTCACTTCACAGCTCAGTTACCCCAATTCAATAATTGCGGCGATGTACTTAACAACCGGGGGGCGGGGGCAAGAAAAGTCATCCAAGGGGGAGAAACTGACTTGACAAATGTCTTGCTTAAGCAACATCAATGCTGGGCTCAATTTGGCAGTAAATCAAATTGTCTACAGCCTGTAGACGTTCCTTTCTGATTCAGAAAGGTCTAGCACATTTTTGTGTGTTCCGGCACCCGCAACTGACTTGCCAACTTGTTTGTACATTTTAGAGTTTGGGGGAGGGGGGGAGACGGGATTGAGGGTGTTGCTTTGCAATTGAGACAAACAGGCGGCGGCCGTTGCTGTGAGACAGATGGAATGAAAGTTTGGAAAGCAGCACTAAAGTGCAGGATTTGAAATATTAAGCGGAAAGGTGAATGCAAACTGAAGCTTAGCGGTGCAGCTGATTCTGGCACCGGTGATCCCTCCGGCATAGTTGGCATCGGCATGTTCTAAAATACTCTTCTGCAGCTTTGCCCACCTCCCAAGTCCCAACCCCCCCCCACCCCAGACCTATTTGACCCCGTAATTCACAACGAGCTTAGAATGGCTGGGAGTGGACACCCCAAATGACTGAAAGGAAAAAGGAAGGCTGTTTTCTGTCTCATATGTGTGTATGTGGGGGGGTTATGAATAATGGTTATCCTTTGAGAGCTGAACGCAACAAATTTCATTTTAATGTATGATAATTAGGGTACATTGAAGTGACAATAAAGTTTCAATTCTCTATTCTATTCTATTCTATTACCTATTCTATTCTATTTTTGATTCTATTTTCTATTCTATTCTATTTTCTATTCTATCCTATTTTTTTCTTTTCTTTTCTATTTTCTATTTTATTCTATTCTGTATTTTCTGTTCTATTTCCTATTCTATTCTATTCTATTTTCTGTTCTATTCTATTCTCCTATTCTATTCTATTTTCTATTCTATTTTCTATTCTATTCTATTTCCTATTCTATTCTATTTTTTTCTATTCTATTCTATTTTCTATTCTATTCTATTTTCTATTCTATTCTATTTTCTATTCTATTCTATTCTCCTATTCTATTTTCTATTCTATTTTCTATTCTATTCTATTTTTTTCTATTCTATTCTATTCTCTATTCTATTTTCTATTCTATTTTCTATTCTATTTTCTATTTTATTCTATTTTCTATTCTATTTTCTATTCTATTCTATTTTTTTCTATTCTATTCTAATTTCTATTCTATTCTATTTTCTATTCTATATTCTGTTCTGTTCTACTTTAACTCTAATTCTATTCTGTTTTAGGATAAAATAAATTAGGTCAACCTATTTTGGAAAATAATGTTGACTTATTTTCCAAAGCCCCAGAAGGCAGGAGAAGAAACAATGGATGGAAACTAATCAAGGAGAGAAGCAACTTTGAACTAAGGAGACATTTCCTGACTGTGAGAACAATTAATCAGTGGAACAATTTGCCCTCCAGAAGTTGTGGATGCTCCAACGCTGGAAGTTTTTAAGAAGAGACTGGATAACCCTTTGTCTGAAGTGGTGTAGCGTTTCCTGCCTAGGCAGGGGTTGGACTAGAAGACCTCCAAAGTCCCTTCCAGTTCTATTCTGATTCTGAAACGGAGAGGGGAGGAAATAGGCAGCCCAGCTTCCCTGGTGGCTCTGACAGCAGAAACCCAGCAAGCTTTGGTTGTCAGTAGTCCACATATTAAAACCTTTCTGCAGCCTGCCTGGTATTTCTCCCCATTGCACATTTCAAAATCAGAGTACCTCTGGGAAGAAAGGATTAAGAGCAAATGGAATAATTTATACAATTAATTAAATCATAAAAAGGATTTGGATTTGGCCCTCAGGACAGATTCAGTGACAAGCTGCCTGCTCGAAAAATCCTGCCTCTGATCAGCTGATTGAGAGCCAGTTCGGTCTAATAATGAAGGCACCGGAAACTGGGAGTTCTGGGGTTCTGCCCGATGCATGAAAAGCAGCTAGGTGATTTTGGGGGTAATCACCAGGAGACAGTGAGTTCTAGTCCTGCTTTAGGCATGAAAATCTACTGGGTGATTTTGGGCCAGTCATTCTCTCTCTCGGCCTGATCAACCTCACAGGGTTGTTGTGGTAGGGAAAATAAGAAGAGGAAGAAATATGAGGCATGTTTTGCTGCCTTGAGTTATTTATAAAAACAATAAAGATGAGATAAAAAGCAATTTAAAAAGACAATAGTGTTTCATGGCCCAGCTGAAACATAATGGAGAACAAACAGAGACACAGCATGCTCTACAAAGCAATAGGAATAGCACTTAGATTTATATACCGCTTTATAGTGCTTTCCAGCCTTCTCTAAGTAGTTTACAGAACCAGCCTCTTGCAAACCCCAACAATCTGGGTCTTCATTTTACCGACCTCAGAAGAAAGTAGTCTGAGTCAACCTTGAGCCGGTCAGGATTGAACTGCTGGCATTTAGCAGAATTGGCCTGCAATGCTGCGTTTTAACCGCTGAATTCATTTGGCAAGGGCAGAATTGTCTGGTGTTTTACAAAACTAATGTGAGAATCCTTAAAATCCAAGAATGAGCAGGAACTCAAAAGAAGCTCATAAGACCAGCACACACTTTCATACTATCACACTATCCTAGGTTTACTTCCCAGCCTGTTCAGGTAGGAACACAAGAGGCGGGTGAAGGTGTGTCCAAAGTCTTGGACAGTTGATGCTCACCAGGATCAACCATATAAAATTTGGAAGTGGGAACCCATAACCTTCCTTGGCAATTCTCAATGAAGGGCCTCCATCTCACCTTGGCGAATTAGCATCCTACAAAGACGAGAAGGTCGGCCTATTTTCCAAACCACCTGAAGGCAGGACAGAAAGCAATGGATGTAGAACTAAGGAAAAATTTCCTGACATTTAGAACAATTAATCAGTGGAACAACTTGCCTCCAGAACTTGTAAACGTTCCAACACTTGGAAGTTTTTAAGCAGAAATTGGATAACTGCTTGTCTGAAGTGGTGTAAGGTTTCTTGCCTAAGCAGGGGGTTGGACTAGAAGACCTCCAAGGACCCTTCCAACTCTATTATCCTATGTTCTATTTCATTCCTATCTTGGATCTCGCCAAGATCACTAGGAACTCTATGAGAACTACAGACTTCCTTCTTCTTTTGTGAGATGAACGCTTGGAAGAATGAAGGCCGATTCCTGCCAGTTGAAAGCTCCAGAGCACAAAACTGGAAGCCGTTGAAAAGGAGCATCACTTTGAAGTGGAATGACCTTATCCGTGAGACCTTAACGCTCACCCACTGCACATGCACTCACACCTCCAGGCACATTGGCAGAGAACGGCGTCTATCTGCCCACTTCAACAGATAATCTGGATACAAAAGACAGATGCCTGTTAGCAGCAAATCCCTGGTTTTGTTATCCAAACACTAATAAGTTACTCCTTTCCCCGTATGGAAATTAATTTGTCTAGGGCCACGAATGCCTTCAGGTTGAGCATTTCTGGATCTTAAACCACTTTCCGTCAGGACTGATTCTTGAAAACTTTTCTTAGCCCATTCTGGGAATTGAGACATTGGCTTATTTAAAGAAAACACAACTAGGCACCCTTAAAACAACAACAACAACAACAACAACCCTGTGCCTTTGTATTTCCAGGAAAAGAATTGGGAAAGTGAAATGGCCAAAGAGTTGAGCAATATTAGGGAGAGAAAGAAGGCGGCTCCACGACCAGTAGCTTCTGATCAAAAAGAGACCCTGAAAAACAGGGAACTGTGTTCAAGTATTTAGACTTGGGTTCTACAGCTGGAGACACTCATTCCTCAGCCGGGTGGGCTGCAGATGTGTGGAGAAGAACAACCTGTTAGGCAGCATGGCCACTACAGAAGCCTAGGAGTTGACAACTCAACACTTTGGAAGTCTAGGAGTTTGGAGGAACATCCTTGGTGTTAGACGCCAGATGGTTCCAGATACTCTACGCCCAAGTCTCTCTCCAACCAGATGAAAGAGCTACGAGATCTGGCTGAGGAGCCCTTGCTAAGCCCCAGAAGAAGGATCTTCTGGTGTGGACCTCTCTGTCCTACTGAAGAAGTAGAGATGGCTACGGTCAAAGACAAGGGAAGCATCCCCTGGGCCAGCTCACCAGGAGGAGCAACCCAGGGAGATATTTGTGTTTGATCACTTGGGGCAAGAGAGGCCTTCCTTCCAGATGTGCAATTCCAGAGACATCCTTTTCAAAAAAGCATCTGGTATCTCTGAGAGAAATGCCACACATGTGGCCAGCGACGCAGCGTGGCGACAGGGCGAGCGCACATGTGCACACCATCTGCAAAATCTCTGCTTGAGATGCTTATAAAAATCCCACCCCCCACAGCCCCACACACAACTCTTCAACATTTCTTGTCAGCCGGGACGTGATTCTCCTCTGAGCCATAAATTCATCGTTCCCTCTTTTTATAACCCATTATATAACCTTCGGCATTCCGTTTCAGAACCGCGCCGAGCAGTTGCCACAACTTGGCACAGTGTACTGGCCCAACACCCCCGTCCTGCTTTTCCAGCCGGACATCAAATAAATGACCCATTCCAAGCAATCCATCAATCGCGTTGGGAGACAAAAGTGCTTAAACTGCCAATTTGTTCTCTGCAATACAGTTGCCCCCACACACCGAGGGGCCCTCAAAACTAGCACAGGTTGCATCCTATTATAAAGTTTTTTTTTTTTTTAAAAAAACTTTCTGTCCTTTCATTTAACCTGAGATGAAGCAGTGAAAGGATGAAATGGAGGGAAATAAAGGAAGAGAAAGAAAGAAGAGAGTTTTAATAAAAGGGTGGAAAGAAAGGGGAATAACCCGTCCATTAAATGCTATTTCTCTTTGACTGACAGGGTGCATACAGAATTCCCTTGATCCATGCAATAATTACAACTATTTCAGGTCCTTGGGAAAGGAGTTGGTAAGTGGACCAAAATGCCAAATTGAGTTTAAACCTCTGGCTACCTGCCTGACAAACCCTCATTCCCATCAACCATCTTCCACTTGTCTATAAACAAAAATAATAATTAGTAATAACAATGGGGGGGGGGGATTTTCCATCTGTCTGTAAACAGGAATAATAGGTGGATTTTCCATTTTTATAAACAGAAATTTAAAAAAAAAAAAAGATATTCCAACTTTATCCATAGCAATATACAGGTCTCCCGCAGCTTTGTCTATAAGGAAGGATAAGAATAAAGATAAGGGGACCTTTCACTTAATAAACAAGAATAGTAATATTCTCCATTTATCACTCAACAAGGAACTGCAGGAATAAATAGCAGATTTTCACAGATTTTCACATATATATATATAAAAAAGAAGGAAACAGAACAGAAAGAGAATTCCCCCCCCTCCCACTGGCCTCCAAACTGGGCTGAAAAGAGTGTCAGAAGAAATTTGGGGAGTGCTGGAGGAGGGCGGGGGTATTTGGGGGGGGGCAGAGGGCACCCGGTTGAGCCCCCCCTTTGCCAAGGATCCGCTCCGGGTTTCCCCCGGGAAGAGAGAAAAATAGAAGCCCACTTACTGCGAGGAAGGGCGCAGGTAGCAAGGAGAGATCGCCCGCCGGGAAACGTCAGATTCTTGCCCGAGCTGAAGCGAGTTCAGAGGGGGGGTGGTGGTTTTGGTTTTTTTTTTGAGCACTCGGGGAAAAAGCCCGGTGGCTGCTTGGAGGTACGCGGTGCTTGCAAAGCCGGGCGAGGAAGGAGGAGAAAAGAAGGGGGAAAACTCGCCTTTCCGAAGAGCGAGCGAAGAAAAAAAGACACGCCGAAACATCTGCAGCTGCGGTGGCTACGAAACGGGACGCCCCCGTCTCTTTGCTGCTCCCTGGCACGGTTGGCCGAAGTTCCCAATACGTCTCTCTCTCTCTCTCTCTCTCTCTCTGTCTCTCTCTCTCTGTGCCTGACCCCCCCCCCCCCAAAAAAAAAGGCTGAGCGTGAAGAACTGGGAGGAACCGAGCGGAGGAAAAGGAGGAAGAAGGGGGGGGAGAAACAGAGGGGAAAGAGAGAGGGAGGGAGGGAGGGAAGGAAGGAAAGAGAGAGAGAAAGGAAGAAAGGAAAGGAAGGAAGAGAAAGAGAGAAAGAAAGAACGAAAGAAAGAAAAAGAAAGAAAGAAAGGAAAGAAAAGAAAGAAAGAGAAACTTAACAGAGGAGAAACTGAGCCACGGCGGGCTCAGTTGCTTTTAAGAAAAGGAGCTGGGGGGGGGGTTTGGACTTGGGGAAAGTGGGGGGGGAGAAGGAAGGTTCAATAGATCCAAGGGTTAAATAAGACGGCGGGGCGGGGGGGGGGTAGAGAACGCCAATTCCCCGCGGAAAATGAGAAGCAGATTTCGAGAAAACGTTTCACATCCCCCCGCAGAGCTGTGGGTCGCCGGGTTTGCGCGTGGAAGGCAGGAAAGCCCCCCACCCACCCCGGCTCTCCGCTCCTCCGCTGGGCGATCTGCTTCTCCTCCTCCTCCTCCTCCCTCTGTTTTTCCTGGCTTTGGGGTTCTTTTTTTTTTATAAGGGGAGGGGGTCGTTAGGTTGTTCGTGTGTCCCCCCCCGCCTACCCCACCCTCCCAAACCAAGAGAAGCTCCGAAAGGGCCAGCCAAAGGGGGCGAGGAGAAGATCCCCCCTAAGTTAGAAGACCCCCAAAAGAAGTGAGAAAGGCTGGGTCCCAAACCGAGCTGTCTTAACTGGAACGGGTGGGTGGGTGATGGGGGAGAAGGAAGGTGGAAGTAGAAACCAGCTCGCCTTTTCCGAAGGGAAGGTCGCTTTCTGGGCTGGGGAGGGGAGAAAGGAAAAAGCCCCCCCTGCTTTGGGGTTGAACCTCCGACTTTCTGGAAAGGCGGAGAGGGGAGGAGAGGCAGGAAACTTCTATTATGAGTTCTGTCGCTCTCCCCTCGCCATCGTCGTCCTCCCCCCCCCCCCCTTCCACGTTTTGGAGCTTCACAGGCCATTGGGTTGCTGGAAGCTTTTAGGAAATTGAAAAAGGAGGGGCTGGTTTTCCAGGAGGTTGGTCTCCTCCCGGCTCAAGCCAAGGTGGGTGGGGTGGAGGGGGAAAGCTTGACTTGGTGGGGAGGGGAAAGGAGAGGGCTGGGGGGCAGAGCTGGCCTCCCTTTTGTGGCAGAGTCTGAGGGCCACACCTGTGGAACAGGAGGTTTGGGGGCTGATGGAGATGCCAGTTCTTCTTGGACTTGTTCTGAAGAGACCTCCTTGTCTCGTCCCCATGGCCGTTCGGTCATATCCCCCTCCTTTTTTATAGGATGGCCAACTGAGATCAAAGGAGGGGGAAAAAAACCTTTATTTGGGTTGGCCAGCTCTCGCCAAGTGGAAACTGGGACCTTTGCTAAGAACATAGAATGGCTGTTTGCAAAAACTTCCAGTGATCGATGCTATGGCCATAGGTTTCTACAGGGGCAGGTAAGGAAGGGCAGTGATGTCACACACAGCATGATGTCATTGTGACACATATGACACAACTCACCCCCAATTCCACAAGGCTCTTCAGGTATGCACAGCAGCTGTGACTTTGGAAGGAAAGCAAAGGAGAGGATGACCAGTTACAAGGGTCATTGGCTACAAGGGTGACGGAGACACCATTGGAAGACCAAAAGAATCCGGTTGGGGACAGATCGTCCTGGAGAAAACCAATCTGTGTAGACTCTAAGACAGGGGTGTTCAAACTTGACAGCTGTAAGGCTTGTGGACTTCAACTCCCAGAATTCTTCCTCCAGTCATGTTAGCTCAGGAACTCTGGGAGTTAAAGTCCACAAGTTTTAAAGCTGCCAAGTTTGGAGACCTCTGCTCTAAGAGTTGACACCAACTCGATGGCACATCGTCCATCCACCAATCAATGCAAAGACCATTGGAAGAACTGAAGGACCAACGTGGGGACAGGTCCTCCAGGAGAAGTTCTAGTGATGTGCTTCATAAGAGCTGACTTGATGGTACATGCTACATTTCTATCCAGGAAAACCATACAACACTCAGAGAAGTTATCAACGCAAAGACCTAGCTTTCCGCAGAAGGAGATAATTCTGGGAAAGGTGGGAGGAAAGATTAGGATAGGATGACCAACAGCAAGACTCAGTTATGGTGGTGAGGGGGCCACCGTTGGAATATCTGGAAGACCAAAGTAGGGACAGATCTTCTTGAAGGAGGCCCACAATGTGCTTGCTAAGTACGGAGTTGGTAGTACATAATACATTTCTACCTAGAAAAGCCATAAAGTACGCAGAGAAGTTAAATCTTGGGCGTGGTAGAAGGAAAGAGAAGAGACTTAGTTATGGTCAAGAGACTTAGTCATGGTGGTGATGGAGGCATCACTGGAAGAACTGAAGGACTAAGGCGGGCACAGATCCCCCTGGAGAAGGTCCAGAGATGATGCTAAGCGATGACTGGATGGTATGTAATAATTTTCTACCCAGGAAAGCCACAGAATGCCCTGAGAAGTTCGTAATATTGGGAAAGGTAGAAGGAAGGTGAAGATGAGGATGACCAAGCGGCAAGGTGTACGGTTACAGTGATGATGGAGACACCGTTGGAAGACCTGGAGGATCAGGGTGGGGCAGATCCTCTGGAGAAAGTCTATCTATGTGGCCTGCAGTACTGCACTCTAACCACTGCGCCACCGTGGCTTGTGGTACTCCTAGATGCAAGAGCTAGGAACTCCAGCAAAGAGGCAACTAAATCGCTGTAGCTGCAGTTACTCAAGCCTTGCCTTTGGTTTTGGGAGGAGGCTCATTGAAGAACGTTGCTCTCCTCACCTCTGGATGCTCCTCGACCTGGAACTTGGGGGTTGTACGTCAGCATCTGACTGCTCCTGCGGAACAGGAGATCTTGGTGGTTGATCAGCCCTCCATTGATTCCTGACAGTGACCATCCTGTAGCACAGGCTCAGCCGCGGCCAACTGGCCACATGGGGACACTCACTCTGGGACAATTCAACAACTATTTGAATTTTTGTCATTCACGTTTTTTTTTCGTCCCTCCTTTCACATCCTTTCTTTAATGATTGTATTCCACTATTTCTTCGATATTCGTGTAACTCTTGTCCTGGGGCGAGTTGGTCATGGCGAGTTATCATACACTCCGTTGGAGCATGCTTGTCCATTTCCAGGTCAAAGTCAGGCTCCGAATCACGGCTTACAACAGCAGGTTGTTCCATTGTACACTAAAGAAAGGTGTTTATGGTTAGAGTGGTGAGGTGGCCCAGAGGTGGAGCTCTCGCCTCACAATCAGGAGGCTGTGAGTTCGATCCTAAGTAGAGGCAGATATTTCTCTCTCTGAGCACAATGAGAATATATCTGCTGAACAAAACTCCGCAGTGGTGACAGGAAGGGCATCTGGCCAGTAAATACTCTATTAGCTCCATTCAGTTGCCCAGGCTCCATCCCGCAAGGGATTATGGGGCCGTTAAATGATGATCATGATGAAAGTTATCTATGCTTACTTTGAATAAACAGGTAGAGAAATCTATTGTTCCTCTGTTATTCAGTTCCATCTTTTGAAGTTCCCTCTTCTTATCACACCCACAATTTTTCCATCCTCATATCCTCATCGATGAATTTCAAAATTAGCATGCAACAGTTTGTTAAATCCCAACTTTTTTTAGGTTTCCCTTTTTCCTTGGTTATAGGATCCGGGGGGTGGGTGGGAGGGGGAGAGGGGAATCCCAGATTCCTTCTTTGAAAAGAAGAGCAAGGTTTTAATTACATTGCTGCTGCTACGTTTGATTGAACACGGGAAACAAGCAAGGATAGTCCAAACATTCAAGAAATGGACATGGGAGAGAGGAAAGCACAGAAATTCAGGGTCTTCTCAAGCTGTACATTTCAATGTCCTCCCCCCTCTCCCACCCCCACCCCCCAACAAGTTATGTTGTGTTGTTTTGGAAGGAAGGAAGGATAATTGGACTGGCCTCCTTTCTCCAAAAAACGACCTCAAATTCACTGCTCATCAGCTATGGCTATGAATCTGCAACCTTCTCAATAGTCTGAAAATTGAGTTGAAGGCAACACTGAGTCCTTGCCCAGATTTCATCCTTCTCTAATTGCCTCAAATTTCTGGTGTTGGACCTCAACAAGGAAGAATTGTCTCTTGTTACAAGTCAAGTGGACACAAGAAGCGGTCCCCTAAATTTTGGAGATTGCCTGATTAGTTCCTCTTCCCTATTTCACCTGTCTTGTTTGAGATCCTTACAATGGACACAGGGATTTTAGAATGGAACCAGGATATTGATTGAAAAGTTACAAAGTCAGTAATTAAATCTCAGGAGATCTGATGTGGAGGGAGAAACACACACGCCACTGAGCCACAAAGGTGTATTTCCAAAAGAGAACTGGGACTTTCTTGGGTTTTTTGTCCTTTGAAAATGTTTCTCTTCTCATCCAAGAAGCTGCTCCAAAAAGCCAGGAGTTTAAAGCTCTGTATGCCAATAGAATCAAGATGGGTAGGAAATGGTAAAAAAAATAAAAAATAAAGATGGCAGCTGTGATGAAGTAATCCAAGTGTGACATGTTGTCTGTGTGTATCACACATGCAATGTCCACAAAAACAGCTGGCATTTCCATTGAACTTGGTTCAAAGTACTTGTAGTAACTATTGATTGTATGCTGTTCAGAGTCACTTTCCGTGAGACGGGTCAGCATGTAAATTTGATAGGATGGATAGATAATTGATCAGATAGACAGATGATAGATAGATAGATAGATAGATAGATAGATCAGATGATAGAAAATGGAAACTGGCAGATAAGATGATAGATGAGGGAGATTAGATAGACAAATGAGAGAGAGAGAGAGAGAAAGAGAGAGAAAGAGAGAGGGAGAGAGAATGGATGGAGGGATTGAAGGATTGATGGTAGATAGAGGATGGATAGATGAGAGAGATAATAGATAAGTAGATTAAATAGGTGATAATGGGATAGATAGATGATAGACAGAGAGACAGACAGACTAGATAGCAGTCTTCCAATATTTGAGGGGCTGCCCCAGAGAGGAGGGGGTCAAGCTATTTTCCAAGGCACCTGAAGGCCAGACAAGGAATAATGGATGGAAACTGAACAAGGAGAAATTCAACCTGGAAATAAGGAGAAACTTTCTGACAGTGAGAACAATGGAACAGCTTTCCTTCAGAAGTTGTGGGAGCTTCATCCCTGGAGGCTTTCAAGAAGAGATTGGACTGCCATCTGTCAGAAATGATGTCAGGTCTCCTTCTTGGGCTGAGGGTTGGAATAGATGACCTAAAAGGTCCCTTCCAACTCTGTTAATTTGTTAATTTAATTAACAAATAGGATAGGCAGGCAGGCAGACAACATGTTCAGTGTGGGACTGCAAAGATTCAAAGTATGAGTAAAAAAAAATGTTCTAGATTCCCAGAAGATACCTTGAGTTGCTATTCCAAAACCTGTCAGGTTTTGTATTGTCATTCCCTGTAGCCCTGACAGTAGATTGTAGGATTTTCAACATTTCAAGGATAAAGGTTGGATCAAAATGGTTTTCATTTCATTTAGGTTCCTAAAGACTAAAGTGAGAGGCAATTTAGGGTAGTGGTTAGGCCACCAGGAGTCCAAAATGACTTGAAGGCACATATAAAACTTCATAAAGCAAAATGTCTCACACCAGAGGGTAAAACTGCATTTGGAAGTTGAGGAAGGGTTTAGGAATGAGTCCACAAAGTTCAATACGACTTTTTAACCAGTGGTAATAAAAGAAAAAGCTTGGTTTAGAGCAGAGGGCTCCAAACTTGGCAACTTTAAACACTTGTGGACTTCAACTCTACAAGTCTTAAACTTGTGGAGTTGAAGTCCACAAGTCTTAAAGTTGCCAAGTTTGGAGACCCCTGGTCTAGAGTCTGCCCTACAGTCCTGGAATAAAGAATTTGGTATTTTTGATAAGACTGTTAAAAGGAACAATACAAGTTACATGCACATGTCACAACAAACCATAGTTTACATAAGCCACAAACGGCTGGCATGGTTTTAAACTCAATGGCTGGATTTATCAACCTGCCAAGCCAAAAGCAAATAACATGTTATTAGGCCTTATCAAGATGTGTGAACTTACCCGGAAGAGATCTTTTCTGTAAAAAGGAAACAGACTTTTAAGAAGTCTATGTTGGTTTAATTCTTAAAGTTTCATCCAGGGTTGCTTTAGGAGTTTAGATGAGCTTAGTGTGCCCTCTGCTGGTTACCTAGACATTTTCATTTTTAAAGAAAAAGGCACAATACTTGGTCAGAAAAAAATAAGGTTGTTTTGTGAATGTGTCCTATTTAGAATAACAGAATCACAGTTGGACCTCTGAGGTCATCTAGTCCAACCCCATGCTCTAGCAGGAGACCCTATCCAGATGAGTCCAGCCTCTTCTAAAAAACCTCCAGTGACGGAGCACCTACAACTTTTGAAGGTGACCCTTTCATTTAAAAACCAGGAATGCAGGACTGCTCAGAGATTAGCAAAGGAAATATTTATTTATGAGGTTTATTTATGGGCTCTCAATCTGTAGGATTCTCCTGGCAATGTATAGAATCCAATTGCAAAATAAAGCAATGATAAGACCATGGCTGCAAATGATAGCAGCCTTTATATTAGAATCAGCCTCGCCAATTCCTTGGGAGAAACTGGTATTTTTATGCGTTTTGCAAATCTGACAGGAATGAAGAATCAAGATCACACACTAAGATGATTACATTAATCTAGTCAACTAATGGTCAGCACTAACTTGGTGCTAGATAAGACTCAAGGGAAGGGTTATATTATTATTATTATTATTATTATTATTATTATTATTATTATTATTA
>NW_020769332.1:8674907-8688058 GCF_900518735.1 Pseudonaja textilis | reverse complement strand
TCCTTCCTTCCTTCCTTCCTTCCTTCCTTCCTTCCTTCCTTCCTTCCCTTTCTCCTGCTCTTCTTTCTCTCCCTCCTCTTTCTCCCCTTCCTCCCTCCCTCCCTCCCTCCCTTCCTTCTTCCCTCCCTCCCTTCCCTTTCTCTTGCTCTTCTTTCTCTCCCTCCTCTTTCTCCCCTTCCTTCCTTCCTTCCTTCCTTCCTCCCTCTCTCCCTCCCTCCCTCTCTCCCTTCCTATAGGGTTTCCTGCCTGAGCAGTGGATTATAGAAGACCTCCATACAAGGTCCCTTCTAACTCTGTTAGTCTATTCTATTCTGTTGTACTCTACTGAAGGGAACAAGAAAGAAAAACACTGCCTTTCATATCAGTTTAAGCAGCTCTGTTAGGCACCACAACACAATCCCAAGGTTCATTTGGGGTTTCTTGGACTCCAAATTCAGCCTGTTTTGTTTAGTGCAGTGTGCACACACCATCCAAACACACAACCGATAAGCATTCACCCCATACTCTGCATTAGTAATATTGCTTGGCTCATCTCTGCCTGGCCAATTATGGTTTAATTGGATCAACTGCCTCATAAACCATGTTAAATCACAAACAAGGCAACTTCATATTTCACAAAGTCTAATAAATAAACTAAAATATTTACATTAGACAAAGCATGTTCTCCGGAGGACAGTGAACCATAGTTCAGGGACTCTATATGAAACCCGTTTATCACCAAGCCATCCATTTTGCCAAATTCCACCCAAAATGAATTGTATTTTATGAAACTTATAAACCACCAATTTCACAAACAGACAGGGCACCGAGGAGGAAGTTTCAGAGAGGTTTAGATTCCAGGTTTAACATCTAAACATACCATAGGAACGCATGAGAAATTTTATTTCCCAAGGACACTCCTGTAGGAATTATACACATTATTTTTTTTTTTTAAAAAGAACCAACCGGGGACCTTGGGAAATGGGGAAAATTTAGGAATTTAAAGGTAGGATCCACCTGTGTGGTGTACATCAACCAACATACTGATTAGGATCAGGTACACCATCAAAGCTGAGGCCAGCCTGAGCATAGGAAAACTCAAAGAAATGGCGGAAGATTGGAAGTCATGGAGAGATCTAGCCAATTGAATTACCAAGCGTCAGACACAACTGAATCGATAACACCATCATCACCATCAAATTATGAAAAGAAGGACTAGGGCTGACATGAGAGCGGTGTTCCAATATCTCAGGAGTTGCCACAGGGAAGAGGGAGTCAAGCTATTCTCCAAAGCACCTGAGGGCGGAAATTTCCTGGCAGTTAGAACAAGTAATCAATGGAATAATTTGACTTCAGAAGTTGTAAATGCTCCAACACTGGAAGTTTTTAAGAAGAGATTGGACAACCATTTGTTTGAAGTAGTGTAAGGTTTCCTGCTTAAGCAGGGGTTGGACTAGAAGACCTCCAAGGTCCCTTCCAACTCTATTATTCTAGTCTGTTCTATCATCAGAATAAGGTATAGAGAACACACATTAGACTAGATTTGAAATATTTATGTGAACGGCCAATAGAGTTTTGAACAAGAATTAAAGGTCTATGGAGATTCTAAGTCATCCAGATCAAAGCTGGGTTGTTTTTTTTTTCGTTTTTTTTTCTTGGATGAGAAGCAAAGAAAAACCAGAAAGTCCAGTTACTTCTTTAAAAGCACCTTTGGGATAAAAGGCTACTTATTTTTGAATTTCCAAATTGTTTTGTCTGCAGACCATTATCCACCTTCTGAAATCATCTTCAGATGTGAATGTTTGAATCTCTTCAACATTTGGAGTTGAGCCAAGTGATGCCTGATGAATGGACTTCTTTTGTGGGTGGCCAGTTCTCAAAACCACTTCCCATACAGTCTGGCCTGGCACGATGCTTGGCATCTTTTCTGCAGGGGATGCTGGAAACCACTGGATTTTTATTTATTTTTTTTTTAAAAAGATTGTTTCAGGTCCAGTCAGTTTTAATGCAGCCAATATTTTGATTGTTGAACAATGGAGGAGAACATCTAGAAAGTCCTTAGTCATCATTTGATGTTCTGCTTCGTAAGCATGCCAGGTCTTACGGTAGAAAAAAAAAATTCTTTCTTGGGAAGATCCATCATTCTTATAAAATGATGTTGAAGAACGTCTTGTTCTTCAACATCAAAGAGAACATTGCTTTGAGGAAGTGGAAAGTTTCCACAGAAGACCTCTGATTGTAGAAAATACCAAAATGATCAAAAAGTCCCTCCGAAAGGGAGCGGGGAAGAGGAGATGGTGATTATCTTTGATTAATTTTGGAGTTTGCCTGTTGGGAAAAGTATAAACAAAGGAAGGAAGGGAATAAGAAAATAATTTGGCACAGAGGCTACAAAACCAAATAGCATTTTTCGTGTGGATATGTCACACACAAGCGCATACGTTATACCCTTTCAATGATAAACGTAACATTTTGAAGGCAAACGTTGCACTACCTGAGCTTTTCATATCCAGCTGAGGTCATTATTGATATTTTTAAAAATTCCTCGCTTATGTGCGGAGTAATTTTCCTCCTCCTGTTCCAAGAAAAGAAATGAACTGAAATTCTCAAGAGTGATAATCATCCTATTTCCGCTCCCTCAATAAATCTTTGGAGAAGTTGTTGTATGTTAAAGAGCCTTGCATGTAGTCGTGGTGGGGACCTCCTTCGGGATCTGTATGATGGAAAGGAATATTTTGTTAAGGGATGGGCTTGTGTCATTAGCATTTAATACAGGATAGGAGCTGGAAGGGACCTTGGAGGTCTTCTAGTCCAGCCCCCTGTCAAGCAGGAGAACCTATAACCATCTCAGATACAGTAACTGACTTTCCAGTCCCTTCTTAAAAACCTCCAGTGATGGAGCACCCACAACTTCTAGTGGCAAGCCGTTCCACTGGTTAATTGTCCTCCCTGTAAGGAAGTTTCACCTTAATTCCAGGTTGCTCCTCTCTTTGATTAGTTTCCAACTACTGTTTCTTGTCCTGACCTTTGTTGCTTCGGAGAATAATTTGACCCACTCCTCTTCTTCTCATGTTTTAGTCTCCAGGCCCGAAATGTGACACCTCCCTCAGCCAGAAAATAAAGGACTGCAAAACAGTTGATCAAGATCATTCCATGATGTTGTTTTTAATGATATAGGTAGTCCTCGGGTTATGACTATTCATTCAGCAATCTTTCAATGTTACGATGGTGTTGAAGGAAGGGACCCATGGCTGGTCCTTGAAGATTGATAAACCTTCATGGTAAGTGGTTTTGGATAATGAAACAAAAGAAAAAAAAACTGGGAAACTCTAAACTACATTTCCATGGATTCATTGTTCTGACTGTCAGAAAATTGCTCCTTAAGTTCTAGGTTGCTTCTCTCCTTGCTTAGTTTCCATCTGTTGCTTCTTGTTCTGCCTTCAGGGGCTTTGGAGAATAGCTTGACCCCTTCCTCCTCTCTGTGGCAGCCCCTCAAACATTGGAAGGCTGCTCTCCTGTCTCCCCTGGTCCTTCTCTTCCCTAGACTAGCCATGCCCAGTTCCTGCAACCGTTCTTCGTATGCTCTCGCTTCCAGTCCTCTAATCATCTTTGTTGTTCTTCTTAGAACTCTCTCATCTTTCTAAAAGCACACACAGACGTCTTTAAAAATACCCCAGACATACATCCCACTCGTCCTTTTCTCCTTCTTCCTTACTGTGTGCAGTTTTTTCCAGGGATGTCCATTCATGGAATCCCATTTTCTGGATGACTTCATGGTTCCAGGGGTAGCAACTAAACAAACAGAAAGCAGCAAACTGCCTCAGAGGTTGGACGTCGTTGACCAAGAAGGCTTTGCAAGGCAAAGTTGTTCTGCCCTTGGAGAAATGGAAATAAACACCACGGCTGGAGTTGTTAATACTCAGTGGCTAGAGTCATTGCAGTAATGCAAGGTATCCGGTTTGCTTACTTAAGACGGATCCCTGATTTCCGCCCGCTCCACCCCCCGAATCTGTGACACTGGATTAAAGATGGAGAGGTTTCCTTCCATGGATTTCCTGACGATGGGCACAGCAGACAGAAAAACGGAAAGGATGGATAATTATAAAACATACTATGAATGGTTGCAGGAACTGGGCCTGGCTAGTCTAGGGAAGAGAAGGACCAGGGGAGACAGGAGAGCAGTCTTCCAATACTTGAGGGGCTGCCACAGAGAGGAGAAAGGGGTCAATATATTTTCCAAGGCACCCGAAGGTCAGTCAAGGAACAATGGATGGACACTGATGAAGGAGAGATTCAACTTGGAAATAAGGAGAAATTTTCTGACAGTGAGAACAATCAACCCATGGAACAGAAGTTTCCTTCGGAAGTTGTGGGAGCGCCATCACTTGAGACTTTCGAGAAGAGATTGGACTGCTATTTGTCATAAATGGTGTAGGGTCTCTTGCTTGGGTAGGGGGTTGGACTAGATGACCTACCAGGTCCCTTCCAACTCTGTTAATCATGATCTCATAATATACTGTAGGAACTCCTTGACTTAGAGTCTTTCTTTCAGTGGCCAATCAAAGCTACAACGGCATTGAGAAAAGTGACTTATGACCGTTTTTCACACTACCGTCGCAGGATCCCCATGGGCACCTGATCAAAATTCAGCCACTTGGCAACAGACTCATATTTTGATGCTCGCAGTGCCATGGGATCTTCTTTTGTGACCTTCTCACAAGCAAAGTCCGTGGGGTTGCCAGATTTAGTTAACAACCGTGTTACTAACTTAACCACTGCAGGGATTCATTTAACAACGGTGGCAAGAAAGGTTGTAAAAATCGGGGATATATCTCACGTCAGAACTGCCTTGCTTTGCAAAAGGAAATTTTGGGCTCAACTGTTGTAAGTCGAGGATTGCCTGCCCAAATTCTAGTGCAGAGAGTCCCTGATTTACAGCTATTGGTTTAGCAACCGTCAAAAGTTGCAAAAGGACTGAAAAAAAGTCACCTACACTGGGGTCCTCACACTATGAACATTGCGTTTCCATAGTGACGTGATCAACGTTCCATTGCCGGGGCAACCGGCCTGTGTTTACCATGATGTTCACCACACAGAAAATGGCAGCGCTGCCCATTTTCAGGAAATCGTCATCGCTTCATGGAAGAGTGCTGCTCATTCTTATTTCCTAATCAGGAGATCTGAGGAGGAACCGCTAAAAAAAGATAATAATATTATTTCCCAAAAGCTGCTGGCCTTACAACTCATGGGTGAGATCAAGAAGGAAAAAGGACAACTCAAACCATCTCCCCATGGCAATTTTTGGTGGCCTGCCACAACAACGTTTTTTTTTTTTGAGATATTCTTGCTTTCTGTGAGGAGGAGAAGAAGGGATGAGACAGCTGATTTTCATTGTCTAGATGGGAGAAAAATGCATCAGGAGATGGAAGGGAAATATATGTATATAAATATATCTTCCACCAATGCCGAAGAGTCTTCACGGCACACGTTGCTTGCTTCCAGCGCAAACACCTGGCACGTGTTGAAGTTGATGAGTTCACATTGCAGGGAGAAAGGACTCTGGACAGCTTCCTAAGCAAACCTGAAGCTCACACCACAAAGCAGGTGCAACCAATCCCGGGGGGGGGGGGGGGGAAGGTGATGTCTGCAGAAGAGCTGTCCCCCTCTTCGAACACAATAAATTAAAATGGGGTTGAGACCCTCTTGCTCACCTTCAAAAAGGCCCTTGCCCTGCTCTGCTCAGATTCTCAAAACTCCAAAATTGAAGTCTACATCCTTTTAGGAATAATTGTTTAGAGCACAGTTCTGTTTTGGTATTTATTTAATCTCGTTCTGCGGTGATCAGGTAGGGTGCCCAGATCTCTCCAGATGATGAAGGCTCTCTTTTCGGAGCATTGACATTGTTCTTCCTGGTTCTCTGATTTGAAGCTAGAATTTGACCTTCTTACAACATTCACTCAAAAGGATCATAGCATCCGGTCCTCTCAATTCCTGGCAAATAGGTGGGGAAGACATGGAGGTAGTGACAGATTTGATGTTCCTGGGCTCGAAGATCACTGCAGAAGGGGACTGCAGCCAAGAAATGGCTTGCTCTTGGAGAGGAAAGTGATGGCAAATCCAGACAGTATAATAAAATGCAGAGACCTCAATTTTACAACAAAAGGGCATATAGTCAAGGCTATGGTTTTCCCAGTTGCAAGATATGGCTGTGAAAGTTGGGACCATAAGGAAGGCTGAGTGCCAAAGAATGGAGGCCTTTGAACTCTGGTGCTGGAGAAGACTCCTGTGAGTCCCTTGGACTGCAAGGCAATCCAACCGGTCAGTCCTAGAGGAGATCAACCCTGACTGCTCTTTAGAAGGCCAGATCCTGAAGATGAAACTCAAAGACTTTGGCCACCTCACGAGAAGGAAAGACTCGTTGGAGAAGAGCCGAATGCTGGAAATGATTTAGGGCAAAAGAAGAAGAAGAAGGGGATGACAGAGAAGGAGGTGGCTGGAGGGAGTCCCTGAAGCAGTTGGCGTGAGCTTCAGTGGACTCCAGGAGATGACATGACTTTGTAACTAACAACAACAACAACAATCACTAAGATTAATGGGTGGAAAACATAGAACATAGAATCATGGCACTGTAAGGGACCTCTTAAGTCTTCTAGTCAACCCTATGTTCAAAGCAAGACACCTTATACCAGGGGTGTCAAATTCAAGGCCTGGGGGCCAGATCTGGCCTGCGGGGCCACCCTGGAAACAGCAAAGGATCGACTTGTGGTGCCTCTGCCAGCAAAAATGGAGCTCGGTCTCCATTTTCATTAGCAGAGGGTTGCAGGATCACTGGGTGTCAGAGGGTATGGTTAAAAAAAAAAGAGGGCTGCCACAATGTAAAACATCCACATAAGATAGAGGTAGGGTTTGAATTGGACTATCGCGACCACTATCTTGGCTTTTTAACCCCACTTTGAGGACACGTCTGAACTGGTCTCTTCCAAAGAATCTTCCCAAAAATACCGCATGGGCTGCCGAAAACAGATTCATTAAGCTCACCCATCTCACGATGCAGAAATCTTGCCAGGATTATGGGAACTTATACATTTTCAGATTGGGCCACAAGCCATCTCTGAAACATTGCATAAGAAATGGTTCCTGGATGGACAAGAGAGACCTGAGGTCATCTGCTTGCCCGTCCGTCAAGTAATTCCAGCGAGATCCTGGATCTCAGTCTTTCTATTCTCCCGTCTGCGAAATGGGAATCATTGCCAAGTTGTCAGCGCAGGTGGAAATATTCGGAAGCCCGCCTTCAAGTTGCAAGAGGAGCTGGTCTGCTATGAAGACAGGTGCCCTTAAATGCCCTACCAAGGCAGACAGCTCTATCACCGTCTCCTCCTGCCGAAAGGGGAAGCTGAAGAAATAAACCTGTCATCTGAGGGTTATATCTGCCGTACTTTTCGAGTCAAGATACGGCAGCAAGAAGTCAGCATCTGCGCCAAGGGAAGAGGGAGGGGGAACCAACCAGGGCTCCCCTCACCTCCTTAACCTCCGAATTGCTCCCCACTGACATCAACCCTGAACAGATGCCAAAGATTAGATACACAGCTGCTTTTTTTTCTTTTCTTTTTTTCTGACACCATGGAAGGGAAAGAAGCATTCTTCGGCATGCCAGTCACTTCCTCCAAAAGGCATGAAAAGCCAGTCAGACACCAGGCCTGGAGTGAAGCAAGAACTTGGGGAGAAGGTAGAGAGAGGGTGAGGAGGGAGTAGCACATCCTTGCATCACTTCCTCTCCTCCCCCCTCCTCAGAAGACTTAACTCATAGACGTAGAGATCCTCCAGAGCAGGGCAAATCCTGTACAGCGTAGTAGTCCTGGAGAGGGGTGGTCCCAGAGAAGTAGGGATTGGCTTGTTGTCCAAAGCAGGGGTCCCCAACCACCGGGCCCCGGACCGGTACAGGTCCGTGGATCATTTTGTACCAGGCCGCCGGTACTTGGACGCCGCCATCTTGTTTCGACGGCGCTTGAGAAAGTGCTTCCGGGTGAGCTTGTCGGTCGTCGGTTGGAAAGCGGCGTTTGGGTGCTGAAGGAATCCTCGCGCCTTAGTTTAGAAAGGATTTTTCAAAATGACCATCAGAGCATTAGGATTTCCTATATTCAAAGGTGGTATTCAGCCAGTTCTGACCAGTTCTGGAGAACCGGTAGTGGAAATTTTAAGTAGTTCGAAGAACCAGCCAATCTCACCTCTGACTGGTCCCGCCCCCATCTATTCTCCGCCTCCTGAGTCCCAGCTGATTGGCTGGGTCTTCTTTGGTTGCTCTGCATAGGAGAATGGAGCTAGAAAGCAGGTTAGTGGGGTGGGGAGGAAGGGGGGATTTTGCAGTATCCTTCCCTTGCCATGCCCACCAAGCCACGCCACACCCACAGAACCAGTGCTAAAAAAATTTGAATCCCACCACTGCCTATATTATTATTAACACGCTCTGATGCTAAGGAGTTCCATTCCCCCTCCCCATCTGGAAAGAAATTTGTTCCAAATGCAAAACACAAGCAGAGGAGAGGAGTTTCACTTTCAGTTTCATAGCACCAAGCAGCTTTAGTACAAAATAGTTGAGCTAAGCCACGCCCAGGCTCCTCTCTGTCTCCTTCTTGCTCACACAGCAAATACTATTTCAGTTTCCAAACAGCCCTCAACTCTCTCACACACTGACAGGACGCTAGCTAGATGAATACAGATGGATGCTGGTAGGCAGAAGCAGAATTTTTTCCTCCTTATTTCCCCCCACCAAAACTAAGCCCGATCACATAGTTTCATAGCGAAGCATGGGTATCCAATTAGTAAACTATAAAAGATCAGATAGAAAGAGCTTCAGAAAAGTAGCTCATAGGTATGTAGAAACCAGCCTCAGGTTTACACCATCAACTCATCTAGCACTTGGCATCCTAGAGTGGCCAACTGAACGCGTTTATGGTTATAGACTAGGGGCTGGATTGCTAGAATGCCTTTCTCTTGACTCTCTTGTTCAACCCCGCCTTTTTTTTAAGGAGGCAGGAAGCAGCCATCAAAGTAAGCACTACCGATCACCAGAGCCTCCATGAATCTGGTCACGACCATCTGCACAGCATCCAACTGGCTGCCATATGACCACAACTGCTGGCAGGGAATTCCACGCTTTTAACTACGCGCTATGCACAAGCGGATTTCCTTCTGTCGGTTCTGAATCTACCTGTTCCTTGAAAGGAAACAAGAGCGGTGAGAGAACTTGTACCCTGAAGTCTGGAATCTATGCAAATCTTGGGATCTGATTTTTCTCACTTGGGACTCTTCTGTCTTCAGCCATGACAGCTGGGAATCAGGTAGATGGGCTTCCAACAGATGGAGAAGGGAGGAAGTTGGAGGAAGATGCATTGACATCAGTAGATGCAATTCAACTTCAGACTCCATGGCAGGTTTCTTACTCAGGCAGTCTTCTTTTGCTGTTGCAATTACTACTGTTTTACTCTCTCTTTTCTCTTGGATGTACTTCATACAACTACCCAGAGGAAAAGATATTCCTTGTTTTCCTTGGGTGCTGAGGAAATACAGGAGAAAGTAGAGGGACACAGATATAGAAGACAAGGAAGTTCTTCAACAAAGTCTCAGCACTGTTGCAGAGAAATTGATCTGTCCAAGTGCAAGACATCCATTGTTCTTTATTGAAAGGCTTTTTTCATCCAGGATTTCTCAAGAGAAGAGGTGGTCCATTCCCCCCCAGTTAAAGCTGTCTTCCCATCCAGTGGGTGGAGCTAGGGCTATGACCAAACATTATTTCATTTTCACTTAAAGTGCAAATAAACAAAGGTCATAGGACAAGCTTTTTAAAATTATGCAGTTAATAACCACTTCCTAATTTCACATTTTAAAGAATTAGTCACAACTTTTGGAAGTTGTGAAGCACAGGGAGGCGAAGGTAGCCTTTAGATTGTGCTTCGGCTCTTAACTTTACCCACACAGGGTCCTTTATATCTGCAGAACTACAACTCTCCCAATTTTTAACCAGCATAAAGTTTACATATGACTAATTGCTTCAATGTAATCTGTAATGCCTTTTTTTTCTCTGGGAGATGAAGGAGTGGAACTTTCAGACCCCAGAACAGACATTTTTATGAAGTTCATTGAGTTTAGAGACAGTGATTGAGTCAAAGTAACTAGTGTTTGGGTTGGATTGGGTTGAGTTAAGTAGAGAAGGGTTGGGCTGGGTTGAGATGAGATGAGATGAGTTGTATGGTGTTGAGTTGGATTGGTTTGGGTTAAGATGAGTTAAGTAGAGTTGTGTTGGGTTGAGATAAGTTGGGTTGAGTAGAATAGGGTTGAGTTGGGTTGAATATCAGAAAGTGGGTTCAGAAAGTGAATTTGACTGGATTTAGAAAGTAAATCTATAGTGGGCCTTGTTTCTAGTGCACACAAATGTGGAATATTACCCAATGTATTTCCTCTATATAACCAATGAGTTCAACTAATGAAGTAGTTTTGAAGATGAGCCAATGTTATGGAGCAATGAAATTTTGCCACAATCAATGATACACACCCATCTTGGCATCCTCCTTTGCTTCCTCTATCATGGTTTATTCACTGAAACTACATTCCAGTTTGTCCACCAGTGCTGACATGTTCTTGAGACCTGACTCATCCCATAATTGTTTCTTTTGAGTTTATATCAGATGACAGTAAATGATCCCAGAAATATATGCATACTTGCATGTTGCCTGGAAAAAAAAGGAACTGTTCTAATTAAGAAAGAGGGGGTTGGTTTTGCATGGTATTTGCATATGTAAGATTCACCTATTTATGTGTATCAATGAAAATGCAATAATATAATATAGAAGACTGCAACCATTACAAGCTCCTTCAATCGGTTCTTGGCCCTAATTGCTGGTAAACAATTTCATGGTCTTCACTTTATTTAGGAAGGACACCTTTTCAAATCAAGGATGCTCTCAAATTTTGAAGATTCATCTAGAAACACTAAAACACAGAGCTGTCCTAACAGAACACATTTGAATGTGGGGTGCTTAGTCCTCTCTGAGCTTGGTTGTTTTCTTGCAGATGTTTCATTACCAAACTAGGTAACATCAGCAGTGCTAGAAGGGAGAGGAGTTTATTCCCAGTTTATAAACTGAGCAGGGCAAACCACTTTTAAATAAGCAGAGAGCAAACCCCTCTCCCTTCTAACACTTGATGTGGTTACCTAGTTGGGTAATGAAATGTCTGGAAGAAAACCACCGAGTTCAGAGAGCACCAAGAACCACACAGTTTCCTCCTCCTCCTCCTCCTCCTCCTCCTCTCCACAAATCCCACTCCCTTCTAGCACTGATGATGTTACCTAGTTGGGTAATGAAATATCTGCAAGAAAACAACCAAGCTCAGAGACCACCAAGGACCCCACCGTTCAACCCTGAGCTACAAACACATCCTTTCTATCGATACGTCTGAATGTGCACAGTTGGAGGTTCTGTTGCCAATACAATGAGCACAACAACAACAACAGTTAAGGAATTTGTGTGTACCCTACAGCCACTATCCATCTTAAAAATTCCTCAGAATGGAAGGAAGATGCCTGCAGGGGTCATGGATCTTAAGTACAGCATGCACCTAAGAGTAAACACCCAAAGCTTCCACATGTATTTCAGTTCCTCCGAAAGACTGTAACTTCCTACTCACTCATCACCAGCCCTTCTGCCAAGAGCTATAAATGGCAAGGCTTGTGAAAAGCCATGCCAGTGCCAGAGGGCATGCCAACTGAAGTAGCTAAGTGCCAGAACCAATGGCCAAGAGCAACTGGTAAATGCCAGCACTTGAAAACCTCTCTCTGTAGGCCAGGTAAGACCTCAGGTTTCTGGTCGTGAGTTTCTGACCCACCCCAAAGTCAACAAGAAAACAGAAAAACAGAGTTGGAGGTCTTCTAGTCCAACCCCCTGCTCAGTCAGGAGACCCCTATACCATGTTAGACAAATGACCGTCCAGTCTCTTCTTAAAAGCTTCCAGTGATGATGCACCCACAAACTTCTAAAAACTCTAAAAGCTCCATAGTTATTTGTTCTCACAGTCAGGAAATTGCTCCTTAGTTCTAGGTTGCTTCTCTCCATGATTAGTTTCCATCTGTTGCTTCTTGCCTGCCTTGAGGGGGCTTTGGATATTAGGTTGATCCCCTCTTCTGTGTGGCAACCCCTCAAATATTGATGCCTTATAGTTGATATTGATGTCCTATAGTTGATGCCATACTAGTAAGGTGGAATATATGAGAATACAGAGAAAGTATGTAAGTGTATGTGTGTGTGTGTGTGTGTGTGTGTGTGTGTATGTATGTATATATCTGTGTATCTATTTATCTACATATGTGTGTGTTTGTATGTATATATGTGTATGTGTATGTATCATCTATCCATCTCTCTTTATCTCTATCTCTCCATCCATTATCTATCTATCTATCTATCTATCTATCTATCTATCTATCTATCTATCTATCTATCTATCATCTATCTCTCCATCCATTATCTATCTATCTATCTATCTATCTATCTATCTATCTATCTATCTATTTATCTATCTACATATCGTGTGTGTGATTGTATGTATGCATCATCTACATAGATAAATGCATACATACTGTACATATATATATGTGTGTGTGTGTTTCTGATTATGTCTGTCTGTCTACCAATCATACACACATACATACATAAAGTATGTAAGTATATGTGTGAGTATGTATATTATCTGTCTATCTACATATAAGTGTGTGTTTGTATGTTTGTATGTATATATCATCTATCCCTCTCTCTTTATCTCTATCTCTCCATCCATTATCTGTCTGTCTGTCTGTCTGTCTGTCGATCTACCTACCTACCTACCTACCTACCTACCTAATCTAATCTATATATAGTGTGTGTGTATGTATGTATGCATGTATGTATCTATCATCTATATATACATACTGTACATGTGTGTGTGTGTGTCTGATTATGTCTGTCTGTCTACGAACCATACACACACACACACAAACACACACGCACACACATATTTGTATATATGTGTGTATAATGACTGCTTTATTCACCAATGAATTGAGAGCCCCCAAATTAGGGTTTTCTCCTGGATTATAATCGAGCCTTTTCCCCTCCATTCCCCCTCCTTTTTTGGAAGGGGGGGGG
>NW_020769332.1:8646827-8669955 GCF_900518735.1 Pseudonaja textilis | reverse complement strand
AATTCCCTGACGATGGGTTCTGGTATGAGCTCAAAAGCTTGGAAGAAGGGAAGGAAGGAAGGAAGGAAGGAAGGAAGGAAGGAAGGAAGGAAGGAAGGAAGGAAGGAAGGAAGGAAGGAAGGGGAGAAAGGGAAGAAGGAACAAAAGAAAGGGAAGGAAGGAAGGAAGGAAGAAGGGAAGGAAGGAAGGGGAGAAAGGGGAGGAAAGGAAGAAGGAACAGAAGAAAGGGAAGGAAGGAAGGAATGAAGGGAGGGAGGGAGGGAGGAAGGAAGGAAGGAAGGGGAGAAAGGGGAGGAAGGGAAGAAGGAACAGAAGAAAGGGAAGGAAGGAAGAAATGAAGGGAGGGAGGAAGGAAGGAAGGAAGAAAAAGAAAAGAAAGAGACAAAATCCTATAAGATAACAATGAGAAATGTTGCTAAGATCACTGCATGGATCCAAGTTAGGAATCAGTTTTGACTCTAAGGAGGTTTTATTCTCAACTCAACTGGGGGTAGGATCGGGGAATTTGGTTCTATTATATGCACAAATCTAGCATTAAACTTTTCTCTCTCTTTTGGTCATGTTATTTGGCAGCTTTAATTCAACGTCACCAAGGGTTTGGTCTAAAAGACTGATGATAAAATGGAAAACTGGCATTGATGCTGCTGCCTTTTGGGGATCTGCTAAAAAGATGTTCCAAGGTGGTAGATCTAAGGCAACTACAAGCTGGTTAGAACAAAGCTTCATGTTGATCTGAAAGTCTGATATTCTTCAGAACTCAGCTTCATTTCAGAGAGGTTCTCGCCGATAGCGATAGCTGGTTCCAATTTATTCACTCCTTGGAAGAGACAATAATCAGGGAAGGAGATAAATAATGTTCAGATGGAACAATTAAATTTAATTGTCTGAAGATGAATTGTCTCCTTCCCTGACTATTGTCTCTGCTACATGCCTATAAATTGGATCCAGCTATCAAGAATCTGAAGCTCTTTCTCTTTGAGGTTTGCACAGCTACCCAGATCAAAATCTCAACATGCAGATCGTGGTTGATCTTAATACAACTTGAGGTCCCTTTTCCATCTCTGTGGATTTGGCACTGCAGAATCCTCACTACTTGAGTTGGACTAGTTGGCTCGGGGTTTCCCCAACCATGGCAACTTGAAGACACGTAGACTTCAATTCCCAGAATTCCCCAGCCAGCTGTATTTTCAAGTTGCCAAGGTTGGGATCTCCTGACTTTTTATATTTTTTTTACATTTTTTTTGATTTGTCAATCGCTTACAAGATACAGGTATAAGAATAAATATAGTTTTGAATACATGAGATAAGATACTTATAAGAAAAAAAAAACAATAGGACAGGGATGGTAGACACGATTGGTGCACTTATGCACTTAGCTGAAGTTGTGGAATAGGTTCTCAATGGGAGTCAATGAAAAACTCAATGGAAGGTTCATGAGAACAACCAAGAAAAATGAAGAAAGGTGTCCAACGTTCAAAGAAAGAAAAATGCATGCTTTTATGGTCTAGAAACTCTTCCTAATATTCAACCAGGTTACCATCTTCCATTCTGGACTAGATTAAACTCTCAATTAAGAGTAATCAATGTTATGAATCCATTTATGATGCATGACAGCTCTCACGTGTGTATTTTTTATAGGCTGAATAAAACTCCTCATTGGCGACAGGAAGGGTATCTGGCCAGTAAACACTTAGCTCCATTCAACTGCTCAGACTCCACCCCTGCTAGGGATTATGGAGCCATTAAAAAACAATGATGATGATGTTGATGATGATGATGACCAAAGATCCTGTGAAGGAATTCTTTCAGAAGATCTGACCACAAGCTAGAGACTTGTTGTCCTTCACCTTGCTGCTTCTAAATCTTAGAAGCAAGTTCAGACTTTCAACCAAAATAATCTAATATTCAGATAGGAACCATCCAAAGTCAAAGAACTGGGGTATTATTATTATTTTGTCACAGAAGAGTAAGGAGAGAACGGACAAATCCATTCCACATCGTGAATTTGTCTACGAAAGAGAAGGACCCAAGAAGGGAGATATGATGAACGCAGAACCAACATGTCTGCTTTGGATTTGGCATCATATATATATATATATATTTTTTAAGGATGACTTAAAAGGGCTTCCACACTCTCACCAGAAAAAGAAGATCTGCAGAATAAATTGCTATCGTGCTTTCTGCCCATTCCCTAAAACCTTCTAGAATTCCTGCTTACGATACGGTAACCTTGCAGATTTCATACTATACATTTTCAAGGGACGGAGGGGGGGAAAAGTGCATTACAGCAGACCCGATAGGGACAGCATACATAGCTGCCACATTCTGTTCTTAATAAAGGGGTTGGAATACTCAGGGAAGGTCTGAGATAATTCTTTTAAAAATGCTTTGATCTTTTTCTCCTATTTTCTTGGTGTAATCTCAGCCCAGATCTGTGCAAGACGGCATTGTAGCCTTGAGATTAGCTACAAATCTATAAAGGGTGGTAAGTCCATACCTTCTGCGACTTGAATGTAAGTTTGCATTGGTTCTTTAGCTTTAATTAATGCTTGGCGCCAGAGGAGCACTGAGGATATATAAGATTTCAAGACATTTTTAACAGTAGTGGGATTCCAATTTTTTTTACTACTGGTTCTGTGGACGTGGCTTGGTGGGCGTAGTGTGGCTTGGTGGGCATGGCAGGGGAAGGATTACTACAAAATCCCCCTTCCCTCCCCACCCCACTAACCTGCTTTCCAGCTCCGTTCTCCTGTGCAGGGCAACCAAAGAAGACCCTGCCAATTAGCTGGGACTCAATGGGAGGTGGAGAATAGATGGGGATGGGGCCAGTCAGAGGTGGTATTTGCCGGTTCTCCAAACTACTCAAAATTTCCGCTACTGGTTCTCCAGAACTGGTCAGAACCTGCTGAATACCACCTCTGATTTTTAAACGTTGGCGAGGTTCCACAATGAAGCCACAGTTCCTTTTCATCCTATAGGTAGCCTTTGTTTAGTAACAACAATTGGGACTGGCAACTTGGTATGAAGTGAAACGGTTCTAATGGAACCGCCATTACGCTTATGATCTGACTTCAGCTTTCCTTTGTTTTTAACAGACCTTCCAAGGACATAAATGAGAGGACTGGTCATAAAGTCATTTTTTTTTAATCACTGTTGTAAACTGCCAAACATGACAGTGGCTTTAAGAGGTTATATATATATAACCTGTATTTGGTTGAAGAAATGTGGTGCTTGATTCATAAACAGCAGTAAGCCAGAAAGATTACCAACTCCTAAAATTCATATAGAACAGAAAACAGAGTTGGAAGGGACCTTGGAGGTCTTCTAGTCCAACCCCCTGCCTAGGCAAGAAACCCAACACCACTTCAGACAAATGGTTATCCAACATCTTTTTCAAAACTTGCAGTGTTGGAGCATCTACAACTTCTGGAGGCGAGTTGTTCCACTGGTTATTTGTTCTTTCAGGAAATGTCTCCTTAGTTCTAGGTTGCTTCTCTCCTTGATTAGTTTCCACCCATTTCTTCTTGTCCTGCTCTCAGGTGCTTTGGAGAATAGCTTGACTCCCTCGTCTTTGTGGCAGCCCCTGAGATATTGGAACAGTGCTATCATGTCTGCCCTAGTCTTTTCATTAGACTAGACATACCCAGTTCCTGCAACCGTTCTTCATAAATTTTAGCCTCCAGTCCCCTAATCATCTTTGTTGCTCTTCTCTGCACTCTTTCTAGAGTCTCAACTTCTGTCTTTACATCGTGGTGACCAAAACTGAATGCAGTATTCCAAGTGTGACCTTACTTTGGTATTATAAAGTGATAATAACACTTCACGTGATCTGGATTCCATCCCTCTGTTTATGCAGCCTAGAAATGTTTTGGCCTTTTTGGCAGCTGCTGCACACGACTGGCTCATATTTAAATAGTTGTCCAACTAGAACTCTGAGATCCCTCTCACAGTTACTACTACTGAGCAAGGTACCACATATACTGCACCCATGCGTTTGATTTTTCTTGCCTAAATGTAGAACCTGACTTTTTTCACCATTGAATTTCGTTTTGTTAGATAGCGGCCAATGTTCAAGTCTGTCAAGATCTTTCTGCATCTTAAGCCTATCTTCTGGAGCGTTGGCTATTCCTGCCAGCTTGGTGTTGTCTGCAAATTTGATGAGTTCCCCATTTATCCCCTTGTCCAAGTCATTGATGAAGATGTTGAAGAGCACTGGGCCTAAAACAGAGCCTTCAGGTACTCCACTGCATATTTCCCTCCAAAATCCCGTTAGAACCTCCCCAAATCAGCTCATACCAGTTCTAACCAAATTAACTGGCTGAATCATCTACCTTTTGGTCTTGTTTTTAATTCACTGATTTCACACCATCGAATTGAGCTACACCCCCTTACCTTTCTACTCCTAAAAGACTTCTGGTATTCATGGGAATCTGGTCCAGATATTTTTCTCTCTGTCAACATTTCGATCCAGGGATTGAAAAAAACCACACTCCACAGAGACCAAATGGACTGCAGGCATTTTAGCTGAGTAAAACATCAAATGTGTGTGTCAGACATCCAACTCTGGTCCAAGAGCTTCATCGACTTTCCATGTTCTCAAGGATGCAACAGTGTCATCTCCAAGGTTAGTCGAGTGGGCGTTGGTTGTAGAGTCACCTTCAATTTTAACTGGAGCCAAATCTTCCACTGATAGCAACTAAAGGAGCATTACTACTCAATCTACAAAGACCATTTAGGACTCAGCAAGGACACATACTGTTTTTTTCTAAAAGTTTTGATGGTCCTGCAGAACATCTCCCCTTGACTTGAACTTCCAAATCTCCTTGAGATTGTCTTTGTGCATCTGTTCTGAACACTTTGAAATAATGGCACAAGGAAAGCAACTTACCTGTAATTCTATGGAGATTCTCAGTCATGCGGTCATGGTTGTCCCAAAGTACCTTTTCAAGAGGCCACTGGATTTTCTGGTTTTTCTCTGAAGATGTTTCGCTTCTCATCCATGAAGCTTCTTCAGCTATGACTGAATAGTGGGGCATGGATGGGTTTACACTCCTTGCAGACAGCTGGTCATTTGCATCCTTTTAAAGGGTGTTGAGACCACTTGGAGGTTTGTCTGTTTCCTCATGGTCACCTGAGTAGTGCAAATGGGTGTGGAGCTTTCTTGTATTCAACAGTGAAGGGATGCAGGGCAGAAAACACCCTTCAGAAAGCACAGCTTCACAACACAGTCTTTTTCAGCAGTTCCAAGGTGGCTCCACACCCATTTGCACTATTAGGTGACTCTGAGGACACAGACAAACCTCCAAGCGGCCTCAACAACCCTCTAAACGGATGCAAATGACCAGCTGTCTGCGAGGAATATAAATCCTTCCATTCCCCACCATGCAGTTGGAGCTGAAGAAGCTTCTTGGGCGAGAAGTGAAATGTTTTCGAAGAAAAACCAGAAAGTCCAGTTGCCTCTTGAAAAATCACCTTTGGGATGACCAGTAACTTACTTTTCTGGATTCTCTTAACTTGGCAGTGGTCTTCATTGCAGGTCCTTTTGTTTCTTTAAAATAGGTACTGCTACGTATGGTTCTGGTGTTCTCAAAGGAAATGAAATGAACAAAGAGACTTCTACTATCAAGTCAGGGATTCGAGATGCTGTTTAATCTCCGTTAATCTCCCCTTTCTTCTATTGTCCTTTCCCCCTTTAACACTATGATGTAATGATACCCCCTAATGGTGAGGGGGAAAGAATTGGGGGGCAGCTAGCAGGAGGTGCACAGCTACTGACAGAAACAGTTCTGTAACAAAAGAAGTGCAAATATACACAAGTACCTGTAAGACACCTGTCTGAAGATTGAGGTAGCTACACCAGACTGACCCATAGAATTCATAATGACTTCTTAAAGGGTCATTTGGTATCTCAAGGCACTGAATCTCTCTATGCCAAGCAAAGCATGTGACTTTATATCACACCCAGGAGCAAAACTTTAAATTATATATTAAATAAATAAATATTGGAGTGGGGGGGCGACAGCATAGGGGACTGTCTTTTACCATTTGCATATCTCTGTATAGGCAGAGGATGCCGCTGAAACTGCTCCCCCACAACGCTGACCTCTACTCTGCAAGCAGTTGATTTTGTGCATTACAGAAAAGTAAGTAGTTCATGGATCATTGGATCAACCTTCTCCCTCCCTTAGGAGCTTCACCTTGCTGTATAAGGAGAAAGCCCTGCAAATTTTTTTTTATTCTCTCAGCATACTAGGGTGGCTTTTGATTGACAGCACCTCAGAAGCCTGGAAATCTTGTTTCAGTCCCCGATTTGCTTTGCTGTCTTACATGACTTGTGATTTTAACCTGTGTTGCAAAATGTGGTCTGCAATACCCTGGGTGACCACTAGATGACAACAAAGGAATAAAGAAAAGGAGACCCCTTTGATGCCACCTAGTGGACATCTGAATTTTTTCAGCCTGGAACCTGGTAGCTGTTTTTGCTGCAGAATCTAAACCCGCTGGACATTTTGATTCAAAGCTGCCCCCTTATCTGTAGCTTTACACGTCAACACCATCCACTTCCCAAGGCGGCCACAAAGCAGCCTTTGAGCCGTGTGAATGAAAAGCAGGATGCCCACGTCATATACAAACACCCTTTGATACGACAACTGCTGTGCCTGAATAGGTTCTACAAACCTTAAATCACTTTCTAGTTCCATTTTCCCATAAGGTTTGTTCCAAGGAGGTTTCTGACCTCTCCTTTTAATTTGGGCTGGGGGGGGATAAGAATTTCAAATTTTTTTAAAATGCCCACTGTGATTCAAGGAAATAATTTACCTTTAGTCAAATTCTCTGATTAGAGTTTTCTGTCTGGATGCAGCGAGGGATTCTATCGCTCTGTTCTGCTCTTGGGCGCATTAAAGCCTGATTGGCATGACTCAGCAACACTGTTGAAAAGAACATTTAAATGCGGATGGTTTCGGGCACTTTTCAAGATGGCATCATGTGCAGACACCCTGACTCCAATCCTGCAGGGAATTGGTGAGAGGAGACTTCCTGCAAAACGTTTCATGATTGGAGCCTTAGTGACAAATGAAGAGAGCTTGGAAATGAAGGGGAACATGATTGATGTTATTTTACACACGCACACACAGTTGCAGGGCCAAGTTCATTTTTTTATATAAATGCTCATCATCGCGGTTGGGAAAAGGATCTGCCCACACGCTTACACTTGGCTTAAATTTCTGGTCCTTCTCCCAGGTTTCTCCCTCCACCTCCACCTCCACCTCGTTTTGAATTGCAATCCTTCGAAAGATAATCCAACTCATAAGCCTCGATCTGGTTCCCGTGTTGTTGAATTAGAGATGGATTATCCTCTATCATGCGTATCCATGGACACGTCTCTCCTCCTGCCCCAAGACTGTGTTTCCCAGAACTCAGGTTCAAAAACATGACCTCCACATCCAAAGTCTGGGGTTGTTCCCCCAAAGGGCATTTGTGAAGAAAGATGGGACCATACCCAGCAGTGTAGCAGTGTTTACTATGGACCACAGTTCTGTTAATAGTAGCAGCGAACAAAGAGACCTGGCGGCCAACGAAACATGCTATTGGATGTACAAGAGTAATTCTTCACAACCACAGAAACAAAACAGCAACTGAGAAGGGAGGGAGGAGAAAGTTAACAGCTCAAGGGTCACAACGGATGTTTTCTCTTAGCACACCTTTGACAGCAAAAAAAACCCCCTCTGCCTTCTGCACATCTCCACAATGTCTTTGTGGCCGTGAAAACAGAACGAAAGGGGCAGCATTTCGGTTACCACCGAGTTTGATTCTTTGTGCGCCTAGATGGTATACATGGGATAGAACCACCTCCTGATAGGAAGAAGTTTTCAACTTTCAACCATACTTGGATGAGGAGCGTTTTCAGACCAGGTTGGGCAGAAGATGGAAGCATATCCATGTCTCCCACATTCAGGAGCACAGTTGATAAGTACTGTAGAAAGGGAGCCCAACCACAAGCATGGATCGTATTTTAGGATTTGAAAAGTGGCGGGATGAGATAGCAATGTGCGATTAAGTTTCATAGTGTTTTCAAACACCATCTCTGATCATTTATGATGAATACATATTTTTTTTCTCCTCTTTCCCAGGAATAAAGAATCCATTTAGATACCTGGATTTCTGTAAAAGGTACACAGATTTTTAGAAGAAGAATCTGACTCAGACTATTTGTTGGTGATGGCCACTGAGAATATCTTCTGAAGAAGACGTATGTTGAGAAGAATCCTAGCTAAGAGGGCCTATCAAGTGCAACCCTTTTTAGAAAGAAATCATGGGATGATGTGATACTTGAATTCAGATGACATCTCTTTTAAAATAGGGCATTATATCTTTTCTGTAGACAACCTTGTGTCCACCCTAAAACATCCTTGTTTGTTGTTTTCATGGGAAAGCTCTTCTTGAGTCAGCAGTCTTCCCAAATATTATAGTCCAATGGATACTTCAACTGATCTTGGACAACAGGCAGAGATAGTATTGCTGTTGATGAAATTGCTCATCAAAGAGGGAAAAATGGAGAACTCAATGGCTCTTAGATGTTCTGCTCTATATCTAAGCTGCTGTCTGAAACTGGCTGGGCTGCAGATCAACCCCAGCCATGGAAGATGTCCTATTTGGCTTGGGCTGCATACCAAAGTCTCAACCCCAGCCATGGAAGATGTCCTATTTGGCTTGGGCTGCACAACAAAGTCTCAACCCCAGCCATGGAAGATGTCCTATTTGGCTTGGGCTGGACACCAAAGTCTCAACCCCAGCCATGGAAGATGTCCTATTTGGCTTGGGCTGCACACCAAAGTCTCAACCTCAGCCATGGAAGATGTCCTATTTGGCTTGGGCTGCACACCAAAGTCTCAACCCCAGCCATGGAAGATGTCCTACTTGGCTTGGGCTGCATACCAAAGCCTCAACCCCAGCCATGGCAGATGTCCTACTTGGCAACCTCCAGATCCTGGTTCTTTCTATAAATCCCAGTTCTGTAAACGAAGACCTTGCATGTTGGGAAAGGCACTAATATTGGTCTACACGACAAACACAAATGAGCTACAGAAACCAAGAAAGAAAAGATACAGGAGGAAATTCATGGAGGAGGTTTGTGGATCAAATGAAATGAGATCAAGTCATGGTTAAGGGACAATTAAGATAAACCACAAGCCTGCATAGACGGTTCCTGAATTCGGGAAGAGATGCTTCATGATTCCTCAAATTTGTTATCTGCTGAAATACTCCAGCAAGAACATCCTCCTGCCTGATAATCCAAGTCTTACCTCTCAGTCAGTTCTGATCACTTAGTATACCTTGATAGAGGTGAGTCCATTCTCTACAATATTCTTTCTTTAAGACATTTATATACAGGTAGTCTTCGACTCAGAAGAGTTTCATTGAGCGACTGTTCAAAGTTAGAATGGCACTGGAAAAAGTGACTTGTGATCTTTTTTCACGCTTACGACCATTTGTAGCATCCCCATGGTCACGTGATTTGCATTTGGATGCTTGACAACTGGCTCGTATTTATGACGGACGCAGTGTCCCAGAGTTATATGATCCCCTTTTGCGAACTTCTGGCAAGCAGAGTCAATGAAGAAGCCAGATTTACTTAACTGTCGGGTTACTAACTTAACAACTGCAGTGATCCACTTAACAACAGAGACAAGAACGGGCATAAAATTCATGTAACCATCGTCTTGCTTGGCAATGGAAAATTTAGGCTAAATTGTGGTCGTTGAGGACTATCTGTCTCTACTTATCTTGTATTGAGCCCAATCAGAAATTAAAATAATCTCAATACGAAGTAAGAAGGTTGCTAGCACTAGCCTGAATGTTCTTAAGCCAGCCTATTGCTGTTTACTTGATCAGATTTTCTGGGCCGCCTTCCTTGGAAATTAACTCTTGTTGCTAAAGTGGACGACTCCCATAACGATAAGAATCTGGTGCAGATCCCTAAGTAGTAATTAAGATATTACCCTCTCTTCTCCTTAACGTGTAATCTGAAACGGAACAATGCAGTCTGGATTATGATATGTAGCTGAAGCTGCAACATGGACAACACCTTTTACGGGACTGAGAGGTCTGTTTTGTTCTTATGGAGAACTTTCTTCCCATTGATTTCCCACCCCCAAGAGAAATGTTAGGGAAGGGTCGAAAGTAGAAGTTTACGGTCCAAAATATGTAATGGTTCTAGAAAAAACAATCTATTGCAGGGGTCCCCAATCCTCAGACCGTGGCACACTATCGGGCCGTGGCCTGTTTGAAACTGGGCCGCGGGGAAGATGGACAAGTGTGCACATATGAAGTTTGACTTGTGTGAGTGGAGGGCCCCATTCTCAAAAGTAGAGGGCGTGTGTCCACCACTCGCATACATGGAGCTATGTGTGCATCTGCCACTCTCTCTCTCACACACACACGCATACTCTGTGGCAGGCCGGGTCACCAAGCTGGAAAGGTTGGGGACCACTGATCTATAGGATGTTCCAATCAGGGGTGGGATTCTACTGGTTTGCACCTATTCGCTACAACCAGTTGTAAGCATTCTAAGCAGTTCGGAGAACCGGTTGTTAGAAGAAATTACTGGCCTAATCCTGTAAGGAAGGCAGGAAGGAAACATTCTGGGGTTGCTTACAGAAACTGCCTCTCTGTTAACCCTTATTACATTCTTGGCAGGACTAGACTTCCTGTTTCAGGAACGTCTCTGGAGTTTTTTCCCCTCCTTTGCTGGTACTTTGCTTGTGTGGAGTGACCATTCAAAGTTACAATGGCACTGAAAAAGGTGACTTATGACCATTTTTCACGCTTATGACTGTTGCAGCATCCCCACAGTCATGAGAGGCCAGGCGAGGAGATGCATGCCTTGATGTGAGTGATGTTGAGTAGGCCACGCTCAGCCAGTCACATGCCCACCAAGCCATGCCCACCAACTAAGTCACGCCCACAGAACCGGTTGTTAAAAAAATTGAATCCTACTCCTGGTTCTTTTTCAAAAGGCAACTGGACTTTAGTTGTTCTTTGAAGACATTTCGCTTCTCATCCAAGAAGCTTCTTCAGTTCTGACTGACTCCATAGGATGGCTATGAAGGAAGAACTTTCTAAGACCATCTTTTCTGACCTTGAGTTTCTCTGAATCTGCTGCAGGGAGACCTAATCGTGGGAAACAGCTACAGAAAACAGGGAACGGACCACATGGCTGGGATGAAAAGTAGAGAATGAAACCATTTCAACTAAATCATAAGATTGGATCTCTTCAGCGGTTGGACTGAAGAACGTTTTCAGATTGTTCATAGGACCTCTTTTACTTCATTGAGATGGTATGCAATTGAAAGAATATTAGCGGGTTTTATGTCTGTGGTCAAAGTCCTATAATTTCACGGTTGGTTCTGGGGACCTGTCACTGAAGTCTTTGAGGGCAACTTCAGCATCCCCCCAACAATGAACTCAGAACAACCATCTCAACAGAATCCAAGTGGGACAATATAGAAGCGGTAGATTTTAGTATGCTCGGCGCCACTGCAATTTGTTATTTCATTTCTCTCTCTCTCTCTCTCTCTCTAATGTGAATTTTAAGATCTCGCAGACTAACACAACTGATTTAAGTCTTTAAGGGCTCTGAGATACTAACCTTCTAGATCAGATGGTTCCTTCAAGATGCTTTGGAGTCTTATAGCAAGCAACACCCCTGGCCTACAGGGGTCTTCTGGATGAATGTGGAGATTGTTTCTACTTTTAGAATTATTAAAATAAATAGCAATTTGGGAAGCTGGAACCTGATGTGCTCCTAAAACATTAATGTACAGCTGTTGTGAAGTTTTATTTGTTTAAGAACTTACACTTAGCCATGGTCCAAGAGGTTAGGGATGGTCTCCCAGAAGGGTCTTACACAATTCTGTGAACAATTTAAGATGCAGTCCCTTTGGATTCTGTCCTATCTATCATGGGAGTCGACAAGGGATGTCAAATCAAAAGTCATTGCAGATGATTGTATGCTCTTCACTGTAGCCACCCAAAGAAACCTTCTTCTTAGCTTTGGTATCTTTGTGCCTTTTTCTGGCAGAAGGTGGGGAATGAATATTTACTAGCTTGTGCTTTGTGCTGGGTCTTGGCTAAGTTCCTCTCTGCTTCCAATAGAATGTCTACATGAGTTTCTGCAAAGTCCCCTGTTCTGTAGGAGACCGAGCTGAGCTAGAAGGTGGGGTTAAAAGTGTCATCAGCTTGGAGTCGCTGCATTGCCACAAAGGAACATAAGAGCACTCTCCCTTGAACTCCGTTGACCCTTATCTACCATCTATTTAGTTCTGACCACCATAGGTGCAATAATAAACTCTTCTGTGATTTGAACTCAAGAAATGCTCCTGGTTATTTGCACTTGACCTGTACGATGCTACTCGTATTTAGAGGAAAGATGAAAACTTAGTTGGCCTGGCAGTGGTTTCCTCTTTTCCACTTGGAGATAGAAAAGGATGCCTGTTGCTTCCCAACACTGAACCAAGTTCATCATAGAAGGTAGAGTGAAGTCATTCCTCATCCAAGCAACCTTACAGTTGACTCCCAATCATTGTTTATCTGTGTACCTTCCAAAATCCATGGAGAAGTAGAAAGAAGGAGAAGATAGATCGGGGAAAGGGATCACAAGGTCTTACAGTAAAGCATGGCTTTTAAACAAACGTCAGGAAACCAACCAATCCTGCTGGTCGCCCAACTTGGATCCTTCTAAGAATGGAAGTGCTAATGGAATGAAAGGTTGATTCAGTCTTCCTACCAAGAAGAGGTTTTTTTTTTATCCCAAAGATAAAATCTAATCTCTTGAAACTTTGGAGAGAGAAAGGACTTGAGCTTCCCACAGATTTTGAACATCCACAGTATTCCAGGTCACAAAATAGCCAGGATGGAATTAAGAAAAAAGAGGAGAAATTTAAAGTGGTTAGTCCCCTTAAACAATTTGAACAAAGCAGTTAAAAGATGAGCATCTAGAGCTGTTCACCTTTTTAACTGCTTTGTTCAAAAAGAGGAGAATTTGTTCAAAGAATTAAGGGCAATTTCCGACTGCCTCCAGGTACAATGAAACAGAAACAGATAACGGGATGTCAATTTGTGAGATTGCCCTGGGACTTTCTCTCTCCTGGAGAAACCGCTGGTGTAATCCCAGCATTTCTTTTCAAGGACGCACCCCTCCTTTCCTCTCTCTTCTACACTGTTCCGACTGAAAATATATATATATATATATGTATAATTACATATTGCTTCTTTATCCCTAACAGTGTTTTTCCTCGGCTGATCAAAAATTGAATTTCATTTCCTCCCCTCCCCAAAAGGCTCCTGGGTTTCGCCCTCACTTACTGAGGTCATAACAATCAGGTCTTGTTGTCTCTTTGGTAAAATAAAACACACACGCATACACACACACGCACACACATACGCACACACGCACGCACACAAACATACAAAAGCAACACACTGCCCAATACGCTTCTGGCCCACAACGTCTGGCACGAAATTGTCTGTTCGGAAGGAAGCATTGGTGATGAGCTTTCCGCTCGTTGGAAGTTGGGTGCTCCTTGTTTTCATTTTTTGTTCTCCTCCTGGTGCCCTTTCCCTCATACTGTTGTGGCTGGACCATACTGAAACAAGAGAGGGGAGGTGTCTTTGATTCGGACACAGAATCTCCCGTTGGGCCAGGTCTTTTGGAGCGAGAGGGGAAGGAAATTGTTTGGGAGCCACTGTTCCACGTCCTCCGATACAAACACTAACGCAAAGTGGCTCAACTGTTCTTCGCTGTAGCAGAGAGCGTTGGCGTTTCCCAGGAGTTTGCGTGAGGCCTCGTTCGTCTCCTGGACCACCATTTTCACCATGTCTTCTGCTGACATCTTGCTAGTGAGGGGCAGCTGTGCAAAAAAGAAAGAGAGAGAGAGAAGGGAGATGAGACAAGGAGGAAGGATGTGCGAGAATGAGGGCATTTCCCAAGAAGCTTTGTAAGAGTGCGGAGAAGAGCAACGAAAAGGATTAGGGGACCGGAGGCTAAAATGTAGTTGCAGGATTTGGGTATGTCTAGTCCAGGGGTCACCAACCTTTTGGACCTCAGGGACCACCAAACTCACAATTTTAAATCCCAGGGACCACTAACCGGTTCTGTGGGCATGGCCTAATTTGTGGGTGTGGCTTGGTGGTCATGTGACTGGCTGGGCACGGCTTGTATGTAAATATTATAAATATTTATATAAATACTGAATTTTTTTATAAAAAAGAGCAACTTTTACCCAAAATCAAGCAGAGCAGGCAGGCAGATTGAGTTGCTCACAGAATCACAGATTCATTCAGAGAGCTATCTATCTGCCATCAGCTAGCTCGGTCTCTCAAATTTGCTTGCCGCGAGTCTGCACTGAATAATGGAACCTTCAGTCCTAAGGAAAGTTTGGCTGTGCTTAAAAGCAGAGCCAAAGATCTAAAGACTAGCTAGAAAGCAAGAAACTTCCTGCTTCGTAGCTAATCTAAATCTCCCAGTTTGGAGCAGGGGACACACCAGAGGTGGTATTCAGCAGGTTCTAACCAGTTCTGGAGAACCGGTAGTGGAAATTTTGAGTAGTTCAGAGAACTGGCCAATCCCACCTGTGACTGGCCCTGCCAACCCCATCTATTCTCCACCTCTCGAGTCCCAGCTGATTGGCTGGGTCTTCTTTGGTTGCCCTGCAGAGGAGAATGGAGCTGGAAAGCAGGTTAGTGGGTTGGGGAAGTAATGGGGATTTTGTTGTAATTTTCCCCCAGGAGTGGGGAGGGAATGGAGATTTTGCAGTAACTTCACCCTGCCATGCCCACAAGCCATGCCCACAGAACTGGTAGTAAAATTTTTTGAATCCCACCACTGATCTAGATCTAGATGTATGTTCAAACTGTGGCATGAAACTAAGAGACTTCTGCTCCTTCTGGCTTACTGGGGAGAAGACCCAAAACTAAAAAAAGGTCCAGGGCTGCTTAGACTTGGGAAAAGCCATTAGTTCCCCCACAAGCATTCCTTCCTTCTCAACATTGCAACGTGATGCTGGTCAGGCGGAACCAGGAACGTAAGGGTACCTTGACGCTGGTTTCTTTGGAGAGCCCCGTTTCATACTGAGCGCACACCCGTACAATGAAGGAACCTGGCAACCTGCCCCAGTTTGCTACACGTCCTGGCTCAGGCATCTCCTGGAAGGTCTGAGTCCACTCTACAGAACGTGTCCGAAATACAGCCGAGCTCTCCACGTGCCAATCGTGGCTGGAGCCGAAAGCGGGCCTCGTTCCAGGGGGCACGGAGCCACAGTGGCCAGCAGTCCTGCTCTCGGTTGGGGAGCTGTCCACCGAACCGGGGCAAGATTTCCTGGCCCCGTGGCAGAAGGGCTTGGGGAAATCCAGACTGCTGGTCCGGACGCAGTAGGCCTGCCTTTTCTCTGTGATGCGCAGCAGCTCAATTTGTCGGCTGGGAAGCACGAAGTCACTGTCGTATTGCTCTGAGAGAGGCGGAGGCTCCTTAGGAGGAGGCATGGTGGGCATCTTGAGCTCGTGGCTCTGGAGGACATCGGGGGTGTTATCCCTCAAAGGGCGGGTGGCTCTTCTCCTGCAGCATTCCAGTCCCGAAGAAGAAGAGTACACCAGGTCGAGTTCCCGAGGGCTCTGGGCGCTGCTGGAGTCGTAGTCGCTGTCAGTAGCTAAGAACACTTCCGAGGAGCCCTCCTCATCTGACATCCCATGTGAATCTGCAAGGAGAAGAAACAAAGGTCCCTTCAGCCTCCATTTCTACTATGTGCAGGTATCTCTACCATGTTCCGGAATCTCGGTGGCACAATGGTTAGAGTGCAGTACTGCAAGCTACTCCTGCTGCAATTTGGCAGATCGAATCCCACTAGGCTCAAGGATGACTCAGTCTTCCATCCGTCCGAGATGATAGATAGATAGATAGATAGATAGATAGATAGATAGATAGATAGATAGAAAGACAGACATATAGATGATAGATAGACGATAGATAGATAGATGATAGATAGATAGATAGATAGATAGATAGATAGATAGATAGATATAGACGAATGAGATGGATGGATGGATAGTCACAGACATATAGATAGATATAGATGAACGAGATGGATGGATAGACAGACAGACATAGATGAATTGGATAGGTGGATAGACGGGTAGATGGATGGATGGATGGATGGATGGATGGATAGATAGATAGATAGATAGATAGGCAGGCAGGCAGGCAGGCAGGCAGGCAGGCAGGCAGGCAGGCAGATATATATGGATAAATGATAGATAGATGATAGATAGATAGATAGATAGATAGATAGATAGATAGAGGATTTTTCCTATTTTTTTCTGGAAAGTTTCAATAGCCAATTTTAAGGCATTAAGACACCTACCAGAAAAGGGATCCAACTGGTAGCCATACAAGATCCCTTGTAAAAACATAATAAAACACTCACCAGAGTTGAGCTTACGGCTCATTTCAGGAGATGGGGTTGGCGACGGAAGGAAGTCTAAATGAGAAGAGGTTGACTGAGTTTTCTCATTTTGTGCTGTGCTCGATTCTTTGACAAACCACACCAGTGGGAGGCCACAAGAGGGTTGCTTGTATCGGGCATGTTGCAAGGCGTCCATCATCCAACGCATTTCTCGCCAAATCTCTTCCATTTGCTGACCAGGAAAAGAGACACCCAAAGAATCAGACATGAAGTTCAGAGATCTGCAGGAACACACAACTACCGTATCTTGCCTGTCGTAGGTTTCTAGTAGAAACCACAAGGACATCAAAAGGCAACATCCGCCAAAAGCCAAAGGAAAAGTTGTTAAGGTGTCAGACATGCTATAAAAATGGAATTGGCGGCATTGGTAAAAAGCCAGCTGGTAACAAGTAACTCCTGTCACTTGTCCCAGTTCCTGCCAACCTAGCAGTTCAAAAGCATAATAAAAATGCAAGTAGAAAAATAGGGACCCCTTTGGTGGGAAGGGAACAGCGTTCTGGAATCCCTTACATCGGGGTGCAGTCGGGGCAACTGAATGGCGCAGAGTATTTACTGGCCAGATGCCCTTCCTGTCACCGATGCAGAGTTTGCAGCAGACAATTAATTACTCATTGTGCCCAGAGAGAGAAAATATCGACCGCTATCTAGGATCGAACTCACAGCCTCCTGATCGCGAGGGGAGAGTTCCACCTCTAGGCCACCACGCCACTCTTCCCTGCTTCACAATACCTGTATATAATCCTGAACTTGCTGATGCCGCTGTTTGGCCGTAGTTAGTTCTGAGTCTGAAAAGGCTTCCCGGAGGTTTTGTTGGGAAAGGAGAGATTCCAGCTCCAGGAATGCAGATATTTGGCAATACTGGCTAATGAACTCATGGTCGTAAATGAAGAAATGGACTAGAAAAGAAAGAGAAGGAAGGACATCGGATGTTATGAAAAGAAAAAAAATAGCACCATAGAAGCTGAAGCTGATTCTTGCATTGGTTACCTCGAAATATTTTTGATTTCTACTTTAAGCGGCCTTTGATGATAGGAGAAGTTTATTTATTGGCAACCTCAAAACTTCCAAGCATCTACAGATTTGTAGGTTAGTTATTTGTTCTTTCCAGATCGTTTCTTTTTCTTGATTCAATAAACGACACCTCTTTATACGGTATATATCACGAAGGGTGTGTTTCAAAGAGGGGGAAAAAAAATCAATCTTCGTCAATTGTAAAAAATGTGATTGCAGTGTGCTAATTTGAGCTTTGTACCTTAGCGTGAGATGGCATGGGAAAATGCATTCTTATCTAAAGAAGAGAGAAAGCACATTGATCCCACGTTGGAAAAAAGACAGCAAAGAATAACATGGTGCCATTTTGCCTTCAAGAAAGAGGATCAAGGGCTCTAGGACAACTCGCTGAGGCCATCTTGCCACAGTCAACCCGTTGCAGCTATCTTCCCACGGCCACCTTGCTTTGGCCAACTCGCCACAGAACAACTCAACATGGACAATTCCACGCAGGATAACTCAATGCAATCAGTGTTATCCCCCACTGTTTCTTCGACATTGTTTCCATGTTTGTCAGTGCAAATAATGTCAAGGAAACAGTGGCAGATAACATTGATTGTGTTGAGTTATCCTGCATGGAACTGTCCCTGTGGTAAATTGTCCTGTGGTGCATTGGCCATGACAAGCTGTCTTGCGGTGAGAAGGTTTTGGTGAGATGGCCACAGCAAAACGACTGTGGTGAGTTGGCCATAGCGAGTGTCAACTGGTAAAGCATACCTGTTTCTGAGTTGCCATAAGTGGGAGGGGGGGAAACCAGAAGTACATTCCATGCTTATCTTACAAAGATTGTACCTAGGCTATTGTCACGCCCCTGTTAGAATCTGATTCCGAGGGAGAGGAGGAACAGCCGACAGGGAGTGGGAGTGTGGCTTTGGAGGTTGTGGAGGAAACTGGGGAAGGGCACAGGCAGAGGCCCATCCCCTCTTCATCCTAGAGCATGCAGGGAGGAGTGAATAAGGGAGAAATGTGAATGGCGTGGTCTACAGGGGAGGAAAGGGCCTTGATCCCCTTCATGGGCTGCAGCTGTGAGGACTGTTTAAAAGGACAAACTGAGCATGGGCCAGTGCTGGAAGCAAAGCGTGAAAATATTTGTAGTCTGTCAGTTCTTATATGAGTTCTGGCATCCCTCCCAGTGTGTGTATTTAGATGTCTGTTGATGTCTTCAGGCCCTTATCCTGCCTTGTCTCATTAATTGCTTTCAGTGTGGTTCGTGTTTTTTTTTCTATTTATAATTTATATGTATTTTGAGTTTGAATGGAAGTTCTTCCTTTTCACAACTGTTTGTGGGGGAATTTTTTCTCCAGTCAATGATAATTGGACCTTTAAAGCCAAGTTGAAGGAATTAAAGGGACTTCACCTGTTTTTGTGACTTTTTGCTTTTGTATCCTACCCTGGGTCATCACAGCTACTGGATCTTCTGCCCGTGAAAATCCTTCATTGGAAAGTGTGATTGATAACACCCAGCCTGTTGAACATGCTTTGCTGGAGAATCTCATGTATGACACACCCAAGGAGGAGGGAGGAAACAGGGTCACAGGTGACTGTGAATTACGGTCAGTGTCAGAGTTGGCTTCAACTGGGATAATGCCAACATGTCGCTCCTAATAAATCTTCCGGATTCTTTTGAAGCTTGCTTCAAGGCTCATGATTTAATTGGGGCAATCGCCGGAACCCTGACAGAAAGTTCTCCCATTCCAAGGATAAGGAATGAAGTTCTCTGTGCACTGTTGCTCACCTAGCTCGAAGATCTGAAGAGGAAGGGTGAGGAAACCGGACCGAGGGGTGTAAGGATTATTCTGGCCAGGAGCAGTACACACATCATCTGAAGGGGGAAGAAGTAACAGAAAGGAGACCTGCCGTCCAAAGTCCAGAACTTCCTGACTGTAGAGGCGGAAATCTTTGGCCTGTAGAATTCAAACACAGAAAATGTTTTATTGGTGTGAAGTCTTTCATTGTAATTGACATTCTAGCTGAAGAGGTATGGACTCTGCAAAGAAACGGAGAGGGGACTTCTCATTGGAGCACTTACACATTTCACAATTGCCGTATTTGTTTTTTATTGCACTCATATTCTCCCTCTTCTTTGAACGTTTAAAAAGATGCACACGAGGGATCTCCCATCACACAACCATTCTATGACATGATAATTTTGGCCCAAAGTTACTTGATAACATATGGTCAAGTGAAGGCCTGAATCTGAACCTCCTGCGCCCCTGTTTAATCTGTTAACCAATGGTGGTGGAGGAAAGAGGATCCATAAAGATCTTTTTACATTAAAAAAAAAACTAGCTTGAAAAATGAAGACTTGTAAACTGAATCAGATGGCTTTACCCCATTTAATTCCCATCCATTCAAGCAACTGCCAAAATCACCGTTGTCCGCTCTTTTGGGCGGCTTATTATTGAGATGGTTTATAATGACCAGAATGCCTTAGAAAGAAGCTTTGTTTCCCCTTGTCACACAGACTTCTCATTGGATTCTGATGAATAATATAATATATTAATATGAATAATAATATGAATAATTATAGAATTAAAATCCACAGCTTGAGGTAGGAAGCAGAGGAATTTGAGCATTGACCTACAAGCAGAAGCTAATATTTTGATGGCCAGTTCCAAGGATTATTCAAATTCCCCCTGAATTAATTGGATTGAAGAAGACTCAAGTATTATGACAGTTTAGGGCCGTTTAATATTTTTTTTAAATCAAATCAAATCCCCTCCAACGATATGTCTTGTGGATTTTGAGCCTGACAAATAGTCAAAGGATATGGATCTGGATTAGAACACAGGGAGCCTGTTCCCAGTACGCGCTTGCGCAGAGCCGCCAGAAGGCAAGGACAGTTAAGACAAAAGGGGCGACTCGGGAGTAAGGCTGGGAGGTGACTGACCCCTCCCATAAGACATAAAGGAGGAGCAAAGGGACAGGAACCTTTGCAGGAAGCAACTTTGTTTGTACTGGTCAGTTTGAAACCTGATGCTCTGTGTTGAATTTGTGCTCCGGTTGGACTTGAATTACTAATTGGAAATTTAGTCGTTGGCAGCATTTCAAGGCAGATAAAGGTGCGTGCTTATCAGACTTATCCTGAAGGACTTTGGCAGACTTCCATGGGACTATTTACAAACTGTTTGAGACTGATTACAGGCTGTGAATGACTAAAATTCACAGCCGTTGAAGTAAAGAAAAAAGGGTTTGGGGACTAACGTGTGTTTGTTAGTATCTCAATAAGCCTTGGTCAGAACACATACTTATTTATTTGATTTACCTCTCTCATGTGAAGATCTCAAGGAGAGAGTTACAAGTGGGTTATTATTCCCATGACAACAATTTACACCCTTTTTATATATGAGTTAATTGGATTATTGTTAAATGCCCCCAAATCAGGCCATTTCTATCAACGAGGCATCAACAAAATTGACTTATGCGAGAATGGTCGTACTGTGGCTTTGAAAAGAATCTGCATCCAAACTGCAAAGATATCCATTTGGGTTCAACCTTGGTTTCCTGGCTGCAACTTCAGAAGAATCTTTGCCTAAACTTCATTGTCATGGATCGTCAGAATAAGGCGGGAGCAGGTCAGGCATGCTATAAAATCCCACACTCTTTGTTTCTCCCTCCCACCCCCGTCACGTGGTTCCCACCTAGGATCTACCTCGTGAAGTGGGATGTTGACCAGTTGCATCAACTCTCGGATGGCCCCTTGGAGCTCCTGAAGAAAAAGCTGCTGGGAAGTTTCCAGTTCTTGCTTGGAGGGAATGGGCTCTTCCATGCTAGCCAGGTTCTGCAGCCATTCCCATTCCTCTCTTGAATGTGGGAGAATGGATAAACGCAGAGGAGAAATCAGCAAAGTAAATATCTCCATATCCAATTTGATACAAACCATGGGCTTTCTTAGTGTTGGTACTTTCATACGTCAGACCGTAACCTTTTGATTAACTAGTGCAATTGATATTCTATTGCATTTGTTTTATACAGGTCATCCTTGACTTATAACCAGTCACTTAAATGCTTAAGATCCAAATTCAAAGTTCTGACAGTTGCCACACACACACACACACACCCCGCCAATATAGGAGATGAGCAGGTTAAACTGGAAGGTGGGATTAAGCATGTCATCAGTTTGGAATTATTGCATTGCCACAAGAACCCCAAGTCCAGCCCCCTATGAATTCCATTGACCTTTATCTAGTGCCAGTTTAGATTTGACCTTTAATTGACCAGATTCTTGTGTAGAGTAATAGCACTTAGATTTATATACCACTTCACAGTGCTTTATAGCCCTCTCTAAGCAGTTTACAAAGTCAGCCTATTGCTCCCTATCTGGATCCTCATTTTACCGACCTCAGAAAGGTGGAAGGCTGAGTCAACCTAGGAAGAGGGGAAGGCTGAGTTCAATTGATGAAAATTGAACTGCTGAACTGATGGCAACCGGCAGTCAGCAAAAGTAATCTGCAGTACTACATTCTAACCACTGCGCCACCACGACTCTTAGCAATAATAAACTTTCCTGTGCTTTGAACTCAGTGAAGGCTCCTGGTTATTTGCACCGGACACCCGTGGTCACATGACCAAACTTTAGGCACTTGGCAACTTGACTGCATTTATGGTTGCTGGCAGCATCCTGATTTCATGTGACTGTGTTTTACAGTGGTTGTGTGGAAGCCCATAACAAATCACTGGTTTTGGTTTACGACTGCTCCGTTCGTTTAACAACCACCTCCAAAAATGTTGTAAAATCAAGTTAGTCATGTGAATAAGACTGATTTACAACACTCATGACTTACAACCCTGATGGCCAGGCTCCATCATGGTCATAAATAAAAGACTATATTTTGCATTTCATAATACACTTCATAACCTGGCTATATCTGTTTTTAATCTTTCCAGTCAAATCTGCAGGAAAACTGTCAGCCCAGTTTCCATAACTTTGTCTTAGGTCTCTCTCCTCCAATTACAATTTTTTTTTTTAATCAGGAGATGAACCTGCAAAAAAAACCCCAACTCATCTGACCCTAATCTGGCTACAGTTGTAGAACTGCAGTTTGCAAAAGTTGCCAGGAAAGATCAGTTCTCATTGGAAAATCCTACCTAGATACGTTGGAATTGCTCCGTATTTTCACATGACACAAGATGTTAGGCAATTGTTCAGGCACCAACACTCGGATCTGGTCAACTGCGCTGCAGAGCTTCAGGTATCCCAGATAAAGTCCAGGGGGAAGCGCTTGGCTGCTGTTCTGGTGGTAAGCTAACTTCTCCTGAAAAATATATATATTAAGAAATGGCCATTGAGGTGGTTGACTGTTCTCCCCCCAGTAAGTCTTGCTGGAAAAAAAAAATCACGAAATCCAAGAAATAGGAAAAACATAACTATCAGGTACTAGACTAGAAACCAGGTGTTGGTGAGTTCTAGTCCTGAGTTAGGCATGAAAGCTTGCTGGGTGACTTTGGGCCAGTCACCAGGAGATGGTAAGTTCTAGTCCTGCATTAGGCATGAAAGCTTGCTGGGTGACTTTTGACCAATCACCAGGAGATAGTGAGTTCTAGTTCCGCCTTAGGCATGA
>NW_020769332.1:8627873-8646817 GCF_900518735.1 Pseudonaja textilis | reverse complement strand
TAGTGAGTTCTAGTTTCTCCTTAGGCATGAAAGCCAGCTGGGTGACTGGCTTTCAAGAGCCGGGAAACCGTGAGTTCTATTTCTATCTGTTTCTACCTTACGCATAAAACTGGCTGACGTTGGGCTGATCACTAGGAGATGGTGATTTCTAGTCCCATCTTAGGCATGAAAAGCCAGTTGGGTGACTTTGGGCCAGTCACTCTCTCTCAGGCCAGCCGACCTCACAGTGTTGTCATGGGGAAAATAGGAGGAAGGAGGAATTATAGGCATGCTTTGCCACCTCGAGAGTTGTTTATAAAAATAATAATGGTTGAACAAAAACTATCTAACTAAATAAGACCCAGTCTAGGGCAAGGGTCTTAAAAGTCCACAAACGTTAAACTTGGTAAGTTTAAGACTTGTGGACTTCAACTCCCAGAATTCCTGAGCTAACATGACTGGAGGAGGAATTCTGGGAGTTGAGGTCCACAAGTCTTAAAGCTGTCAAGTTGGAAGACCCCTGGTCTAGGGTTAAAAGACAGGTAGTTAAATAAGAAGCAGATCAAACTGCAGCCAAACAGCTTAACCACCTGGATTTGCCTAACAAATTTGTGATTTGAGTTAAAGGTTCAACTGAATCAGTTTGTCCACCATTTCCTGGTTCCAACTGGCATCCTAGAAGTCCTAGAGAGACAAACTGGTAAGGCTTGGAGTCACTAGCCTCATCATGGAGGAGAAGGTTTGGAGGGACAAGCAGACCAAGGCTGCGACCTCAAGAAACAAGAGGCAGCATTGAACAGGCCTTTTAGCCGTTTGGCCTTGGCTAATCCTAGCAACCCCTTTCAATAAATGCTTGCATCGGCCCCCTGTACAGGTGCTCCAAGGGCCTTTTGTTGTCACAGCCAAAGGAAGTAGAAGGACCGAGAAACCTCCAGTGGGTCAGGAAGAGGAAGAAGACAGAGGCATTCACATAGAAAGGATTCTTTGGCTCTAAAAGACCTGTTCAAAACATTGAGAAAACAACTGTGACCGGAAGCGGAGACAGCAAATGCCTCCCACAATAATTAACGGAATCCCTGGTGGAAACCTCGCCAACTTGGGAGACCCCTTATTTCGTTTCTGCTGAGCGCCACATACCACCGCGGGGAGAAAGGGAAGAACCTAAGGCTGGCTTTGCTCAATGGGCAGGCAGGCTCCGTCCCGCCTCAGGAGAGCTTAGTGGGACCCAAATTTCAATTAAAAAAGAAAAAAGGGTGTGGGGGGCCCTTAGCTCCTTAATATATGGCAGGATTTTGTCCTGAATGATGAATACTATCTAAATATAAGATGGATGAATTCTGTCAAGCCACTGGTATTTTATCTATTTATTTAGTTATCTATTTATTGAATTTATTTATTCATTGCAGTTATTAACAGTTGAATTCCACTTGTATTCTTTCTTCCTTCCTTCCTTCCTTCCTTCCTTCCTTCCTTCCTTCCTTCCTTCCTTCCTTCCTATCTTTCTCTTTCTTTCTTTCTTTCTTTCTTTCTTTCTTTCTTTCTTTCTTTCTTTCTTTCTTTCTTTCTTTCTTTTTCTCTCTCTCTCTCTCTCTCTCTTTCTACCTACCTACCTACCTACCTATCCAATTTATTTATTCATTAAATTAATTAGCTGTTGAATTCTGTCCAGCCGCTGGCATTTTATCTATCTATCTATCTATCTATCTATCTATCTATCTATCTATCTATCTATCTATCTATCTATCTATCTATCTATCTATCTGCTTGCTTACCTATCCAATTTATTTATTCATTAAATTTATTAGCCATTTCATTATGTCCAGCCACTGGTGTTTTGTCTGTCTGTCTATATGTCCATCCATCTATACTCTCTCTCTCTCTCTCTCTCTCTCTCTCTATCTATCTATCTATCTATCTATCTATCTATCTATCTCTATCTCTATCTCTATCTATCTATCCAATTTATTTATTCATTAAATTTATTAGCCATTGAATTCTGTTCAGCCACTGGTATTTTTTACTTATATACTAACTGACGTAATTATATATTGGCCGCCCATCTTAGCACAGGGTAACTGTGGGCAGCTTAGCAACGTTCAATGTATTTTCTAATTAGATCGCAAGCATCTTACCCAAAATCCAAGCTAGGGGTCTCTTCTAGTCCACCCTAGCAGAGATAACTTACCTGGAGATACTCAGGATCTGTGACAGCCTCTGTGTCAATCAGGTCTCCTGACGTTAAAGCATTATTTTTCAATCTTGGCAGCTTTAAGATGGGTGGGACTTCAACTCCCAGAATTCTCCAGCCTTGCTGGAAGGTGAAGTCCACCTACCTTAAACCTGCCAAGGTTGAGAAAACGCCACATTAAAAGTAACTTTCTTTCCCTCCATAACCAAAGGAGAACTTTGTCTTCTCTGCTAAGAAGGCATAATAGGTTACCTGCATGGTCATGAGAAGGACATCCAGAGCTGTAGGTTCTTCGGGGGAAGAGATTGACTTGCGACTCGTCTGCAGTTTTGAGACAGGGACCCAGCGGACGCTCTCAAAGGTTTGGTTGGACTTCACTTCTTTGAGGGTGACCACCAAAATGTTCCCTTGCTTGTCTTTGATGGGTTCAAAAAACACCTGACCCAGGTCTTGAATCCCTAGCAGACCCTACAACAGCAAGGGAGAGGGGAAATGGCCTCAGAGGCGTATCTACTACAGGTACACATGCACGTGGGTGGTTGGGTGTGTCATTATCTAGGTCAGGGTTGTCAAACTCAAGGCCCGGGGGCCGGATCTCGCCCAGGGTGGTAGTGCTTGCCTCAGCTGTTAAGTGGATCGTTGTAGTTGATAAGTTAGGACCCTGCTTGTTCAGTGAATCTGGCTTCTCTGCTTATCAATGGACATAAATACCATAGCGGCTAGGATTGTATTTGCTAAAAACTGGAAAAATGAGAAAATACCATTGCAGGAAGAAATTATTAAGAAAATATTGGAATGTGCTGAAATGAGTAGATTGACATTTGAAATTAGAGAACAAGAGGATAAACAATTCTATAAAATTTGGGACCTTTTCTACCAATGGTTAGATAATAAAATACAATAATAGAATATTTAGAATTTTAGAAAGTAACGAATATATAAAGATTTATTTTTTTTCTTTTTTGATATTATATTTATAAAATGTTATTAGGATAAATTTGGTATGACTGTATGATTTGCTATAAAATAAACTAAGTAAACTATAGTTATCTCGGAAAGTATGAATGAATAAAATCATGGTCAAATGATTGTTTAATAGTGATATTAGGGTATATAATTTCTGATTGACAATATGAGATATTATGTAATGTAATTGTAATTGTAATTGCGACCACGAAATGGATGCACAAAAAATTGGTAAACCAACAGATACACTGTTTGTATATTTGTGAAAAAAATTGGATGTTTTTATGTTTTGTCTGTTTTGTTTGTTTTTAAAAATCAATAAAATTGTTTTCAAAAAAAAAATAATGGACATAAATATGAACCAGTTGCCGAGAGTCTGGATTTTGATCACAGATTTCACGTAACCATCATGTTACTAACTTGGCCTCAAAGACCCCTGATCAAGTCTGGTAGTTAAGGTGAAAGAACCAATACAGACCAGGTATCTGGGTCAACATAGTCCTTTTATTGGCATTTGTTCCTTCCAGCAAGACTCAGGTCCTGGGTAGGGTAACCAAAGGGTGACCCACATAAAGTCAGCGCTGGGTGTCAGGATTCCAGCAATTGCCCTAATTAAATCATGATTCTCAAGCCAACTTTCAATAAACTTCAAAGGATTCATTAGAAGCGACTCAGTGGCCCCGCCCTGTATGAAGCCAACTCTGGCATACATAATTTACAGTCCAACTGGGATTTTGCAGTGTCCTTCCCCTTCCACACCCACCAAGCCACGCCCACCAAGCCACACCCACAGGACCGGTAGTAAAAAAATATGAAACCCACCACTGGTCACGTGATCAAAATTTGAATGCTGGGGCAACTGGCTCGCATTTATGACGGTTGCAACACCCCCGGGGGTCACATGATCCCCTTTTGTGGCCTTCAGATGAGCAAAGTCCAAGCGGAAGCCAGATTCATTTAACAACTGTGTTAGTAATTTAACAGCTGCAGGGATTCACTTAACAACAGTGGCACGAATGGTCGTAAGATGGGGCAACGCTTGCTTCGCAAATGTTTCTGCTTTAGCAACAGAACAATTGGGTTCGGTTGCGGTTGTAAGTCGGGCTACCTGTAAAATGGCATTGAAAAAAGTGACCTATGGCCGTTTTTCACACTTACGTTGTTGCAGCCGAATAGCTTAACCTGGATTCTCTTAACAACTGTGTTTCGCTTAACGGCCGTAGCCAAAAATGTCATAAAAATCAGGCACGACTTACTTTACCATCGCCTTGCTTAGCAATGAAAATTCTGATCTCAATGATGCTCATCGGTCAAGGACAACCTGCGCGAACAGGTGTGTCCTAAAACCTTTGGACCTGTTGTATTGGAAAGACGCTGCTTTTATACCTGCATTTGTGAAATGGCCAGCAGCATTTTGAAGCGTGTTTGGAGTACACAGGAACAGGAAGACTGGGAGACGGTAACGCACTGTTGCAGCCACAAGATTTCATCCCACATGCACGACACCTGCAGCAAACACAGCAAAAGGGTTTGCAGGAAGCAGGCTAAGATTCTCGGGCTCTACCCCAAGGTTGATGTCTGTCACAAACTGAGATCGACTCTTTCAGACATCTCCTCTCCCCATTTTTTCTGCAAAGAAGATGCTTTATATATAAAAAAAGGTATATCAGTAGGAACTTAAAAGAGGCAATTTCGACAGGTGACACTTCACTGTCCTTCAGTTTAAGAGGAAACACTTCCGCTCTTAACAAAGTAGCACAATGACAGAGTTGGAAGGGACCTTGGAGGTCATCTAGCTCAGTGGTCACCAACTGGTGGGCTGGGAACCGCTGGTGGTCCGTGAGAAAAATTTGGTAGTCCGCAGACAAATGTGCCCCCCTCCAAAGCAATTAATCCAGGCTGTGCGGGAATACAAGGCTGCCCTGCCCACATGGCCCGCCCAACCTTCAGGTGAGCGCAAACCTTACCTTGAACAGAGCCATGCAAGCTGGAACTGGAAGGTAAGACCAATGGCGGGGGAGGGAAATCCCACCCTGGGAATGGCTTGCTGACATTGGTGGGAAAGTCGGTCCCATATTCCAGAGCTGCAGGAGTCACAGGACTGGCCCTTTGGTCATCCCAAAGCAGCTCCTCCAGTCCATGGCAGGCCGGTGCACCCGGGTGGAGGAGCAGCTGCTCCAGGATGACTGAAGGGCCAGTCCTGTGACTCCTGCAGCTCTGGAATATGGGACCGACTTTCCCACCAACATCAGCAAGCCACAGTCAGTCAACATTCATATTAGTGGTCCGCGGGATTTCAAATTATGAGTTTGGTGGTCCCTGAGGTCCAAAAGGTTGGCGACCCCTGTTCTAGTCCAACCCCTGCTCAAACAGGAGACCCCATACCATTTCAGGCAAATGTTGGTCCAATCTCTTCTTAAAAAAACTCCAGTGTTGGAGCACACATTACTTCTGAAGTCAAGTTGTTCCACTGATTAATGGTTCTATCAGGAAATTTCTCCTTAGTTCTAGGTTGCTTCTCTCCTTGATTAGTTTCCACCCGTTGCTTCTTGTCCTGCCCTCAGGTGCTTTGGAGAATAGCTTGACTCCCTTGTCTTTGTGGCAGCCCCGGAGATACTGGAACGCTGCTTTCACATCACCCCTAGTCCTTCTCTTCATCAGAGTAGAATATCCAATTTTGCAACCGTTCTTCCTATGTTTTAACCTCCAATCCCCTAATCAGCTTTGTTGCTCTTCTCTGCACTCTTCCCAGAATCTCAATGTCTTTTATTTTTACATCGTGGCAACCAAAACTGGATGCAGAATTCCAAGTGTGGTCTTACCAAGGCCTTATAAAGTGGCATTAACACTTCATGTGATCTTGATTCTATCCTTCTTCAAGAAAAGCAAATTAGAACCTCCTAAAACAGTCATTATATTAAGCAGGGCATTACATCAAGTCAGTAGCCTGAATTAATGCATGGAGCTACTTTAGGTGAAGAGTGCCTAAGGCCAAGATGGGTGGATGAGGGGAAGCGATACTTCACATCTCCAGATATTAATTGAAGCAGGAAAATCTGATTCCAAATACAGACAGGTCTAAAGACAGAGTTTACCACTGGGAAGCTGTGCCGTAAAGGATGAAGTGATCATAGCATGCATTTCTAAGATTGTTCAAAATTAAAAAGGGGTCACCTTGGTGAACCAAAGGAAATCCTGCATAAGCAAGCAGGAATAGGTGTCATCGATCTCCACCACAGGGATCTGATCTTCGGGGGTCACCAGAATATTGTCATCCTTGTAGAATATGGAGGCGAGATAGAGACCCCTGGGAAGAGAGAAAATATTTGGGGTTTGGTGGGTTTTTTGGGTCATGAATTTTTATTGAAATAGACAATATAGAAAAATGAAAATAATAGGAAAGCAGAGGAGAAGAGGAAGAGAAAGAAGAGGAGGAGGAGGAGGAGGAGGAGGAGGAGAGTGTAAAAGTGAAAATATTTATGGAGGTTCTCAGTCATCCAGGTTGTCCCAAAGATGCTTTTTTTTTAATTCCAAGAGATAACTGGACTCTCTTTGTTTTTCCTTGGAGACGTTTCCCTTCTCATTCATGAAGCTTCCTTGGTTCTGACTCAATGGTGGAGAATGGAAAGATTTATATTCCTTTCTATCTGGTTAATGACCAGGGGACTGCAAGGAGTATAAATCCTTCCATTCTCCACCATTCAGTCAGAGCTGAAGAAGCTTCTTGGATGAGAAGGGAAACATCTTCAAGGAAAAACAAAGGAAATCCAATTTTCCTCTTGAAAAAACACCTTTGGGTAAAAGGGAAAAAGAAAAAGACTTAAGGTCATAATATACAACCTCAGCTTTTTACTTTTGCATAATAACACATACAAGCCATTTCTATAACGACCAACCTATCTAATCAGCAAAACCCAAAACCAACATTTGCCTTTTTCCCCCCACACAAAGTCCAGAAATGGTTTCCAAGTAGAAACAAAATTAATTCTAGTTTTTTCTTTAACCGAAGCAGTCGATTTAGTTATCTCTGCTAACACCATCAACTCTGGCAACCATTCATCTATTATGGGAATCAAACTATCTTTCAGGATGAGAGGAAACATCTATGAAGGATTCTCTCACCATGGATGATGGGGAGAGACCTCCTCCCAGCCTTTCCCCTTCTTCCTGGCATGTCTGGGAAAAATAACTAAAGCAAAAGACTCAATAGAAAGTTTAACAGCCATGGGAGCAGATACAAAATCCTATGTTCTGGGGAATCCCACTTCCCAAGTCTTCTTACTGTCAGCATTCCAACTAACCAACTCCAAAGCAATTAACTCCGAGACAAACATTTCCTCAAAGTCCCATTTTAACAGAGATGTCATATTGGCCCATCTAGGAAAACCCAAATCTGAGAGTTCCGGGTTTCCCCTTCCCAAAAGAGAAATCCAAGATCCATCTGCTGCATCTTCCAGTCCATCACATGGTCCAATCAAATCTTGGTCCCAACTGGAGACATCCGCCCAGTCACTCCCCTCCAGGTGCAGGGCATCATGTCCTTGACTTTCTGAGAAAGAATGTTGTTGTGTCTAATCATCCATCTCTCTATGAAATCCCCCCTTCAAAATTCCCAGGCATTAAATACGGTGGGCTTGAAGCTTCCAAGTAAAATATGGCTTCCGAGGCTGACACTTACCTTTTTAGGGTCTTTAAAAATTTGCTACCAGGATGGAAGAGATACTTTAGACTTTTGGAGACGGAATGTTTTCTACTCTGAGGTTGATTCTTACAGGGCTCTGAAAATCAAGGACAACGTGTAGAAATGATTAAATATCCAACTTCTATTGCTGTTTCTTTTTTTCCTTTCCTTCTTAATTGTAGCTACGTTAAATGTGCAAGGCCCGAAGAAACCTGGAGAGGCTTAAACTGAATCAGTGAAAGACACAAAAGTGTCATGCCCCTGTCAGAGTCTGAATCCGAGGAGGAAGATGAAAAGCTGACAGGGAGCGGGAGTGTGGCTCTGTTGGCTGTGGAGGAGGCTGGGGAAGGGCAAAATCCAGATGGGCAGAGCAGGGGAGAGGTAGAGCAAGGCAGAGGGAATTCGGAGGACGACCCAGGTCCACCCCGTCTTCATCCTAGGGCACGCAGGGAGGAACAGAGAAGAGAGCAACATGGGTTGTGTGACTTAAGGGGGAGGAAAGGGCCCTGATTCCCTTCATTAGCCATATCCGGGAATGAGAGTTTAAAAAAGATGCAAGCTGAGAGTGGCAGTTGCTGGGAGCAAACATGAGTTTATGTGTAGACTTTGGTTATCTGTGTTCCTGGCATCTTCCCAACCGTGTTGAGTTATTGCTGTGCCTTCACGCCTGGAATTCTTGTTCCTGCCCTGATGGACTAATTACCTCATCTTGCCTTGATTGGACTTATAGTTACAGTTTTTGTTGACCACATTTTGGATTTGATTCCCTGTACCCAAAGGCTGTTCCTGGGAGAGTTTTTCTCCAGCCCAGAAGGTAACCAGGACATTGTGGGAAAAGTTGGAGCTAATAAAGGGACTCCTACTGCTTATCTGTGTTGCCTTTGTGCCACGCCCCTTTGTGCCATCACAGAAAGATATAAATGTTGTATATCAAGGGACCCCCAATAAAGACCTTTTTAGTCCAGTGATGGCAAACCTTTTGGGCTTGGCCAGTCAAAAATTCGGAAAATACTTGACTTGATTCTGCTGGTCTGCCAGTCCCAACCCTTCAAACAGAAAAGGAACAATTCTTCATATATTCATTTGTTTGGGAAAAAAAATATAGTCCCATGTGTGTAAAGTCTGAGGGATAAAAAATATTGGAGGAACTGAATATGTACAGCCTGGAGGACAGAAGAAAAAGGGGGAGGGGTCATGATTGAAACCTTTAAATATACTAAGGGTGTGAATAAGGTTCCAGAAGGCAATATTTTTATTATTAAACAAAAATCAAGACTACGGGGGCATAAGTAGGGAAGTTCGAAAGTATTACTTCACAGAAAGAGTAGTGGAAGCTTGGAACCAACTTCCAGTAAAGACAGTGAGTCAATCATCAGTAAATGAGTTTAAACATGCTTGGGATAAACATATGTGTATCATCTGACAAAAATTAAATTAATTTTTTTTAAAAAACTCAAAGGGCAAACTCAATGGAGCAGTGTGATGACCCAAAGGGGCGTGGCACAAAGGCAACACAGTCAAATAAGCAAGAAGTGTCCCTTAGTACCTCCAACTTTGCCCCCAATGTCCAGGTTATCTTCAGCTGGAGAAAAAACTCTCTTAAGTGGAGGAAATTCAGTCCGAAAACAAAGTACATACAAACTGTAACTAAAAATCCACACAAACCACGCTGCAGTAATTAACTTGACAGGGCAGGAGAAGGAATTGCACACTTGAAAGGCCAGCAAAACACACACAGTTGGGAAGTCGGCAGGAACCTAGATAAGACTCGACAATACAAAATCATTCATGATTTGCTCTCAGCAGTTTGCTGCACGCAGCTTCCCTTTTTAAACACTGTGTTCCCAGCTGCAGCTAATGAAGGGAATCAGGGCCCTTTCCATCCCCATAAGCCATGCAACTCACATTGCTCCCTTCTCCGTTTTTCCCTGCGTGCCCTAGGATGAAGAGGGGGTGGGCCTGGATCTTCATCCGAACTCTCTCTGCCTTGCTCTACCTCTCCCCTGCTCTGCCCAGCCGGACTGTGGCCTTCCCCAGTTTCCTCCACAGCCAACGGAGCCATACTCCCACTCCCTTGTCAGCTGCTCGGCCTCCCCCTCCAAATCAGATTCTGACAGGGGCATGACAGGCATGAGGTCTTTTTCTGCCATCAGTTTTCTGTGTTTCTATGTGTAATGCTATGTATTATACAAAGAAATGCCAAATAATTACAAAAATGAAAGATGACAAAAACAACCTCGTTTTTGGAAAGTCCAGAAGCTGAATGAGAACATACTGTACCTCATTCTTCCAAAAATCACATAATAGATCAAGAACAGCTGTTGTCGGATGTTGTTGAACACTGCCGTGACCCAAAACTTTGTGATGTATCATCTTTGACATGCATGTCGTAGGTTCGCTACCACTGTTTTCATGCATTCAAAGTAGCTGACTACTTATTTTTAGCTACCAAAAAGGCTAGAGCATCTTCTCACTTTAACCTTTCTTTTTGGTTACTTTCCTTTTCACCTCTTCTAAAAATCTGTATTTCGTCCATGCCTCTCTTCTGCAGAAGTCTTGTGGCTTTCCAGCTTAATCTCTTTGCCCCCTCTGCTATTTATGGATCTCTTTCTACAGAATAGAATAGAATAGAATAGAATAGAATAGAATAGAATAGAATAGAATAGAATAGAATAGAGTTGGAAGGGACCTTGGAGGTCTTCTAGTCCAACCCCCTGCCTAGGCAGGAAATCCTACACCACTTCAGACAAGTGGTTATCCAACATCTTTTTGTTCTAACATTATTTCTACAGCTAACTTTTGCCCTTTAAACATTTGTGGGCTAACAGGCAAGTGACAACCAGTTTTTAGCGCATGACTTATGGGTGTAAGATAAGAATGGCAAAGAACAATTTAAAATGGAGATATTACTTTAATTGTACCTTATGTTTTCTGATTGTCTTCATCTTAATAACCCTGTAAGGGATGTCATAATTATTCTAATTTAAAGCAGCAGCAAATTAAAAGATAGGGAAACCTGGTCCCACTTGTTCTAAATGAAATTGGGAGGAAAGAGGGGGAAAAAAAGGTAATTGGATCTGCCTTTCTTAGATCTAATCTAATTCTATTCCATCAAACCGTTCTGGATGTGGTGAGCCATTAAGATTTGATCCTATGCTTCTCAAAAAGACACCCTGTCGGCTGTGACAATTACTTTTCCACTATTCTTGCATTTTAGTCTTCTCCTTTTTTTTTGCATGTGGTCCTTTTACCGCTGTCAGAGCTGGAACTGTGTCAAATGTTAAATATCTAGAAAATGCCATAAGCTGTCAGGATGGTTCATCCATAAAAGAGCTTTTTCATGCCCACTGCTACCTGAACACTTTGGAAAAAAATAACCCACAATAGATTGAAATGTTTTTTTTATGTCATCTCAACAGCCTGGACGTGATTAACTAGATAGTAACCCATTAAAAAACATAGAATAAACCATCAAAATGCTCTTGGCCTGGTTGTATCTGAAGTAGTTTGTCAGCCCCACAAGGTAGAACCAGCCAAAATGTCAACACTGCAGGAATTCTAGAATTATTTTGATTGAGATGGCTATAATAACAGAATCTTGTAAGTCTTGATTGTGCTTTACCTCCGTGCAATCAGAGAGGTCCTTAACGTGAACAGCTTTTGAATATTATCAATGTTTTGTAGGGATTAAAGACAGTTTCAACCCTCTTTGCCAAAGTAACACTTCCTGCATATTTCCATCAAGGTCATCTCCTTTATTCTCTACAGTGGGTGGCATATTAAATTTAAAACAATGGCTTCCAACTGAGTCAACGTCTAAAAGTTTGGACTTCAACTTCCAGAATTCTCAGCAGTGGCCACAATGGCTGGGGAATTTGGGGAGTAAGAAGTCCACACAGCTAGACATGACCAACCAGGGGCAAACTTCTGGAAACAACCAAGCTCACAGAGCACCAAAGACCTACAGTCTTCCTCCTCTTCCTTTCTCCTCCTCCCTTTCTCCTCCATTCTGCAAACCCCATTCCCTTCTAGCACTGATGATGTTCCTTAGATAAGTCATGAAACATCTGCAAGAAACCAGATAAGTTCAGAGAACACCAAGGACCCCATTTCTCCTTAAACCGAGTTCCTGTCCCCCCCCCCTTAATGTCTTTGCTCTGATCAAAATGTATGCATTGCCGACTCAGGTATAGACTGCTGAAAGAAAAAAAGGGTTCTTCTGTGTAAGAAACCAGAGCATCTCAGTTTCTAAACTCAATTGAGTTTTTGCCTCCAATGGGTTTGATGGTTGTTTTCATTCTCCGTCTATCAACGCATTTCCTTCCCCATCTTTTCCCTCCCTTTGCTACTACCTCTTGCATGGGTCTCCCTGGGCACTCCTGAGGTTTACAAGCAGCCCAGGGAGAATAATAATGGAGCCTTTAAGAGCTGAATTCAATTACATTAAAAGTCATTTGTTTGGATTGGCATCAACTAGCCATGTACGGCATCCGCATACCGAAGCTGGTTGCAACGTCAAACATTGGCTTTCATTCAGAATGCTTGAAATACTTTCCTCTGCCGCATCCCCAAACTGTCTTTAGACACGCGACAGGACTCACCGTGACACACACAGTGTTGGTGCACCATCTTCACCTGGTTAAGTAAGTGGTCCAGAGCTTCGGCCTGTCCTCTCTGACGTGGAGCCCTCCCGTCGTATTCTCTCCAATCTGGAGTGGGTGTAGGATGAAACAGGTCAGTGGCAAGAGTGCATTATCTGTGCTTCCACTGATGATATTACCTAGTTTGGTAATGAAATGTCTGCAGGAAAACCAACAAGCTCAGAGAGCACCAAGGACCTCACAGTTCTCCTCCTCCGCTCCTTCCTCCACTTTGCAAATCTGACATCCTTCTAACACTGAAGATGCTACCTAGTTGGCTATTTAAACATTTGCAAAAAAAAATCCCCATCAAGTTTCAGCAAGTATCAAGGACCCCACAGTTCTTCCTCCTCTCCTTTCCTCTACTCTGCAAACCCAACACCCTTCTAACTCTGATGATGTTACCTAGTTAGGTCATGAAACATCTTCAAAGAAAACCACCAAGCTCAGAACACAAAGGACCCCATAGTTCTCCTCCACTTTGACCTCCTCCTCCTCTCCTTCCTCCACTCTACAAACCCGATACCATTCTAGCACTGATGATGATATCTAGTTGGATCATGGAACATTTGCAAGATAACCACCAAGCTCAGAGAACACCGAAGACCCCCACTGTTCTCCTCCTCCTCCTCCTCCTCCTCCTCCTCCTCCTCCTCCTCCTCCTCCTCCTCTCCTTACTTCATTTTGCAAATCCAACATCCTTCTAGCATTGATGATGTTACCTAGTTGGGTTGTGAAACATCTGTGAGAAAAACCACTAAGCTCAGAGTATATCACGGACCTCACAATTCAACCCTGAGCTACAAATATTCTCCTTTATTGCTACCGGGCTTCACTCTAGTTCATAGATAATGCAGTTCAACTTGGTCAATACAGACAGGTAGTAACCACTGATGGAAATTATTTGCACGATGCCACCATCAGGACATGACCATAGATTACTGCAAAACAAAAAACAAAAAAACAGGAAGGAAGGAACAGACTGCAGTTTGTTTCACTATTTCTAGAGCTCATTCCTTCTTCCATCCTTCAGTGGACCGAAGGTTCTTCAGACCCAACGGAGAGAGGTAAAATTCACCTATGTAAGACCATCTATAGGACCTCTTCCCTGTGCTTCTTAGTGACGAGCTGGCCCAACTACTGAACAGCACGGGTAAATGTGTGAGTTACACTAGTTTTACATTATTTGGTTTACACTCTCTCCGGTGCCATAGTTTTCCACTGAAAGTTCAGCTCCATTAATTTTGGCTGAAGACGAGTGCTATTTTTAGGTATTTTAAAAACACCCAAGGAGATGCCTTGAGTTTTTAATGGAGCAGACATTGAATTCTTCTGGTTTTTTTTTTAATTTAGAGGAGTGTTTTTTTAAAAAAAGACATGAAAGCCAACAATAATTCATTTGCTAATCTTGGCTGCGTTCAACAGTTGCCTACAACAATTAGGGAGCTAAATCTGGAGGGCCCAATCCATTAGGTGCATTTACTGCAAATTCAAAATGTGGCTTTGTTGGAGTTTTCTTAAAACCTTTGCCCTTTGACCCTGGAAGCAGTTGAGATACTGCAGGTAGCAAACCCAGGTTTGAAGAGCACGGATGGCAAAAGGGCTTAAACCTCAATGTCCACCACACAAACATACCGAGCAATCTGGTTAACTAAGCATCCAAACTTTGTTCTGAATTGTTATCCCATGGTTTGGATCATATCTTTGAAAACAGCCATTGATATATAGGTCTGTAGAGATTCTCAGTCATCCAGGTCATAAGTTGTCCCAAAAGTGCTTTTTCAAGAAGCAACTGGACTTACATGTTTTTCTTTGAAGATGTTTCTCTTGAGGGCACAGATAAGCCTCCAAGTTGCCTCAACGACCCTCTAAAAGGACGCAACTGACCAGCTGTCTGCAAGATTTATAAATCCTTCCCTTCGCCACCATCCAGTCAGAGCTGAAGAAGCGTCTTGGATGAGAAGCGAAGCGTCTTCGAAGAAAAACCAGAAAGTCCAGTTGCACACTTGAAAAAAGCACTTGGCGGACAATGTTTCTGTTCTTCATACTTACTTGAGGGGATGGCACAGGGCGGTACTGATGGTTGTGGGGCTCCCCAGCCTTTCATGTTGTAGGCAGATACCTGGACGTAGTAAGCTGTACCCTGTGAAGAAACAGCAAAGAATAAAGATACCTAAACCCAGAGGATAGCTTAAAGCTCAACAACTGCACAATATATAGTACAGGGAGCCCTTGACTTACAACAGTTCATTTAGTGACTGTTCAAAGTTACAACGGCAGTGAAAAATGTGACTTATGACCATTTTTTCAGAGTTACGATCTTTGCAGCACCCCCCCCCCGGTCACATGATCAAAATTCAGCCGCTTGGCAACTGGGTTCGTATTTATGATGGTCGCAGGGTCCCAAGGTCACGTGATGACCTTTTGTGACCTTCTGACGAGTAAACTCACTTCACAACTAACTTATCAACTGGATTGGGATGGCTTGATAGCAGGGAAGAACAGGGGCAGGATGGCTGAGAGAGAGCAAGCGGTGGACACGAGGAGCAACGGAACTCAGGCAATGAGCAAGGACCGCCTCCTCCTGATCCCCGAGCACGGAGAGTGGAGAGAAGGTGGGAACAGTGCAGGCTTGACCCAACAATTCAGGAGGAGAGAGCTCCACCCTTCTTCACAAGGCACACCTGAGGACTGAGATTTAAGGAAACACTATGGGGAGGGGTGTTTGTTGGGAACAAACGCTGAAATGTTTGATGTGTTTGATGTGGCGGCACAACGTACGGAGTTTGCAGGAACGCTTGCTTCTTCCTGACCTCACAGACTCAGTACCTTGTTCCCTCCTTCGTGGACTCATTGTTTGCTCCTTGGTTCAGGGACTCATTTACCTGTTCCCTTGTTTTGCTGGACTGGGCACAGTCCAAGGCTGCTGTGTCTCTCTGTGAGAGTTTTGCTCTGGGACTTGCCAAGAATGTAGGAGCGTTTTGGGGGGGGGAATTTGGAGCATTAAAAGGGAGTTTGAACTCTCAGCTGGCTGTGTGACCCTTGGGCCTTGTCCCGAGTCATCACAAGAAGCTTCGGATGGCTCACAAAAGCAGGATCAGCAACAATTCCCAGTTTTCAATCCCAGAGCTCGTTTTCCCACCGGCAGAGCAATCACCTCTGGTCAAATCCACCTATCCGAGCGGATCGCTCCTTGCCAGAGCAGAAAGGCAGAAAGTGCAAATCGAATAAACTTTGCTTTGGGATTGAACTGCCCTCCGGCAGAAAAAAAAAGCCAGCGAATCGATTGTTGTTCCATGGAGCCCAGTGTTTTTCCAGTTAGAGAGCATGTGCCGAATTGGCTGTTGCAATCTCTTGAAATCATGTCTGCCTCTCCTGGCCTCATCCTTCCTTTTGCTCTCATGCTGTGCACTCAGCAGCCTGGCTGGCTCCTGTTTTGCTCTTGGAAGGCATCCACCGCAACAATGAGAGGGGGCAACTGTGCTAGTCCCGCCGTTCCCAGAGAGATAAAAACGGAGGTGGAGGGGAAGGAAAGGGGGAGGGAAGAGCTCAGCCGGTCTATGATTTCATTGCCCCAAAGACTAGACTGGAGTCAGAGATTCTGGCTTCCAATTAGCCATGGAGCTGGTGGACAAGGCTGCATGGGAGTGGAAGTACACGGAGTGGAGAAAGAAAGGGACACTTATTTATTTAGCGTACGGCAAACATGTTGAAAAGCACATCGCAACTGCATTCCCAATGAACAAACAGGAAAATCAAAATCAAATCAACCTTTGTTGTCAGACTACAAGCAGGGGTGGGATTCTACCAGTTTGCACCTAGAACCGAAGAAATCACTGGCCTAATCCTGTAAGGAAGGCAGGAAGGAAACATTCTGGTGTTGCTTACAGAAACTGCCTCTCCATTAACCCTTATTACATTCTTGGCAGGACTAGACTTCCGGTCTCAGGAACTTCTCTGGAGTTTTTTTCCCTTCCTTTGCTGGTACTTTGCTTGTGTGGAGGGACCATTCAAAGTTACAATGGCACTGAAAAAAGTGACTTATGACCCCTTTTTCACACCTACGACTGTTGCAGCATCCCCACAGTCATGAGAGGGCAGGAGAGGAGATGCGTGCCTCGATGTGAGTGATACTGAGTTGGCCACGCCCAGCCAATAACATGACCACCCAGCCATGCCCACCAACTAAGTCACGCCCACAGAACTGGTTGTTAAAAAAATTGAATCCCACCCCTGACTACAACATGTGTACGGGGAGAATGGATGAGTCTCCCTTCATGCACTGTCACGGCAAACTATGGATTACGGCACAAACAAAAGTCATTTCAGTTCCACTCTAGGTTTATTCTCTTTTTCCTTTTTCCTCCCACCTCTCTCCCGCTCACCCAAATTGAACCCAAGAAAGCATCGAGGCTTCTGGAAGGCTGATGAAATGCAGGTAATCCTTGACTTACGACTATGGTTGAGCCCAACATTTTTGTTGCTAAGCGAGACATTTGTTAAGGGATTCCACCTTCCTTTGCCACACATCAGCAGGCGGCAATATAATTTTCTAAATAAATAAATGAGTTTTGCCCCCCATTTTATGACCTTCCTTGCTTCAGTTGTTAAAGTGAATCACCACGTTTGCTAAGTTAGTCACATGACTGGGAAGGGAACCTGGTTTCCTCATGGATTTTACTTGTTGGAAGGTTGCAAAAGTGCGTCCGTCATTATTATGAGCATGTTGCCCAGCGCCTGAATTTTGATCATGGGGACATTAAAAACAACAGTTGTTTCAAGTGGGACAAGGGATATACACTCACCGAGACAAGGCCATGGATGGTGATCTGGAGTTTTTTCAGCTTGTCAATCACCATTTCGCCCAGCGGTGGGGAAAATGTGGGAGAGCAGCTCCACTCAACTGCAATGACAAGAACAGAACCAACCCTTACTTTGGTTAGTAATTAGAGCACCAGTTTAATCTAGCGGTTATAGCGCTGGGTTAGAAACCGGGAGATGGGGAGTGCTAATCCTATCTTAGACATGAAAGCTGGCTAGGTGACCTTCCACCAATCATTAGGAGACTGTGACTTCTAGTCCTGCCCTAAGCATGAAAGCCAGTTGGGTGAGTTTGACCCAATCACCAGGAGACGGTGAATTCTAGTCCCGCCTTAGGCATGAAAGCTAATAGGGTGACTTTGAGCCAATCACTAGGAGACAATAAGTGCTAGGCACGAAAGCCAGCTGGGTAAGTTTGGGCCAATCCTTAGGAGATGGTGAGTTCTAACCTGCTTTAGGCATGAAAAGCAGGCTGGTTGACTTTGGGTCAATCACCAGGAGACGGTGAGCTGTAGTGCTGTATTAGGCATGAAAGCTTGCTGGATGACTTTGAGCCAACCACCAGGAGATGGTAAGTTCTAGTCCTGCCCTAGCTGGATGAGTTTGGGCCAATCACCAGGAGACGGTGAGTTGTAGTGCTGTATTAGGCATGAAAGCCAGCTGGGTGATTTTGAGCCAATCACTAGGAGATGATAAGTTCTAGTCCCACCCTAGGCATGAAAGCCAGCTGGATGAGTTTGGACCAATCATCAGGTGATGGTGAGTTCTAGTGCTGCATTTGGCATGATACATCATCAGAAGATTTCAAGTTTCCTTCTCGGAACGTTTTGTTCACCACTATTGATGAAATACCCAAAGGTTTACCTTTGTATTTGGTGACAATCGCTGAATTGACGCTTAAAGGCTCCTGAAATGACACTTCGACAGAGGTGCTGCTGGCCACTGAAAGGTGGACATTTGTAGGTGGATCCGGGACTCCTGCGGTGGGGCGGAAGAATATAGCACAGATATCAGGAAAAATGACCCAGATATACCAAAGAAATATTGCCCTAATCCCAGGCAAACTAAAGAGTCTAATTGTTACTCACAGAGAAAAGGAAACAATAATTTTGGAAAGGAAACTGTGGAGAGAAAGATAACCTTGTTAGAGATACAAGTGGTCCTTGACTTACAACCATTCCGTTTAGTAACCGTTCGGAGTTACAAAGGCCCTGAAAGTAGCGAATTACAACAAGTTCTTGCACAACGATGGATTCTCATTCAATACAGATGGTCCTCGATCTAGGACCATTTGCTTAGGAGCCACTTGAAGTTACAGTGGCACTGAAAAAAATGTGAATTTTTTTTTCACACTTACAACCGTCAATGGGGAAACCAAATTCTCTTAATAACTGTGTTAATAATTTAACAACTGCAGGGATTTACTTAACAATGGTATAAAGAAAGGTCATAAAGCAGGGCAAAACTCGCTTAACAGCTATCTGGCTTAGCAATGGAATTTTTGGGTTCCATCAATGGTCGTAAGTTGAGGTTACCTGTATATGGGTGCTGGTTTGCATGGCCCTGTCTATCTATCTCTATATCTATCATCTATCTATCTATCTCTATCTCTATACCTATCATCTTTCTTTCTTTCTTTCTTTCTTTCTTTCTTTCTTTCTTTCTTTCT
>NW_020769332.1:8618569-8627863 GCF_900518735.1 Pseudonaja textilis | reverse complement strand
GATAGATAGATAGATAGATAGATAGATAGATAGATAGATAGATAGATGATAGATAGATTGTATCCAATACAGACACAATGGCTTAGTGGCTAAGACGCTGAGCTTGTTGATCAGAAAGGTTGGCAGGTCAGTGGTTCAAATCCCTAGCGCCACGTAACGGAATGAGCTCCCGTTCCTTGTCCCAGCTTCTGCCAACCTAGCAGTTCAAAAGCATGTAAAAATGTAAGTAGAAAAATAGGGACCCATTTGTTTGGAAGGTAGGAGCGTTCAGTGTGCCTTCAGCATTTAGTCCTGCCGGCCACCTGACCACGGAGACGTCTTTGGACAGCACTGGCTCTTCGGCTTTGTAATGGAGATGAGTGCCGCCCCCTAGAGCCGGAAACAGCTAGCATGGATGTGCAAGGGGAACCTTTACCTTTATGTGTAGCAAAAGCACTTACTTATATACCACTTTATCGTGCTTGTACAGCCCTCTCTAAGTGGTTTACAAAGTCAGCCTCTTGCCCCCAATAATCTGGGTCCTCATTTTACCAACCTCAGAAGGATGGAAGGCTGAGTTAATCGTGAGCCAGTGAGAATCAAACTGCCGGTAGTCAGCAGAATTAGTCTGCAATACTGTATTCTAACCACTGTGCCACCAGGGATCTTTTGTGTCACCATGGCTGTATGTATGGCTATATGTATGGCTGTATGTATGGCTGTATGTATGTATGTATGTATATCAAATGTCTTAACCTCCCATCTTCCTCAAAGTGGGATTGCATATTTCTTCCAATATTCCAAATAGATCAAAATTCCTGTTGTTTCTGAATGGTAGTGCAGAGGTTCCTATTTTTCCCACAGACTCACGTGCATGCTCAAATCCAGCATTCATGCGCTTGTAAAGCCGGTATCGCCATTCCCAGGCCTTCAGTTGTTTCTCTTTTTCTGAACTTTCTGCGTTGGGCACCTCATTCACCACCTGAGCGGTGAGATCGTTCACCCGCTGTTCCGCTTCCCGAACTAGGGTTGCCAGATGTAAAGACCGGCTCTCCAGGCTTACAACTTAAGAGAAAAAAAAGAAGACGAAAAAGTTAAAGGGGGAAAAAAGGAAGAAGAGAGAAGGAACAATCCTCTTGTGGATGACCCGGAGCGTAACACAAACATCACAAAATCCAAAATGTAAATAAATGTCCTTTAATGCCTCCAACTTGGCCCCACTGTTCAATAATACTCAACTGGAGATAAAACTTATTCAAAAATAGTCTTCAAAAGAAAGCAATACAGTCCGAACTTAATGAGCAGATAGAGGTAAAATAAAAACTAAAACAAATTACAATGAAGGAATTTCTGCAACGGACCAGAATAAGTAATTACCAACTTCAAGGAGATAACAAGGCACAGTCTGTTGGAAGGATGCCAACCAAGATAACTTCAGCCCAAAATAACACACGCTTTGCTTCTGGCAATGCTGTGTTTTAATCATCTCTCTTATATACTAGTCTCCCCAGCTGCAAGCAAAGAGTGGGATCATGGCCACTTCCTCTCTCGTAAGCCAAGTTGTTTCCTTCTCCGTTCCTCCCTGCATGTCTTGGGATGAAGATGGGATGGGTCTCGTTCTTTCTCTGACTGCCCAGCCAGTCTCTGGCCTTCCCCAACCTCCTCCCCAACTTCTGGAGCCACACCTCCACTCCCTGTCAGCTGTTCCTCCTCTCCATCAGAGTCTGATTCTAACAAGGGCATGACACTTCTCTACATATTGGAAATGATTCTCTGTGGCAAGGGCCTTCAAACTTGGCAAGTTTAAGACTTGTGGACTTCAACTCCTAGAATTCCTGAGCTAACATGATTGGAGGAGGAATTCTGGGAGTTGAAGTCCACAAAGCTGTCAAGTTTGAAGACCCCCTGCGCTACGGCTTTAGACCAGGCTCTCCCAACCTTGGCCAACACAACTGGCTGGGGAATTCTGAGAACTGAAGTTCACACATCTTAAAGTGGCCAAAGTTGGGAAATTCTGCTTTAGACCTCAAGAATGGCCCGTTCCTAGCAATTCTACAAACTCAAGTCATTTTCCTCAATCCTTATTTCCTAAGTAATACTGGGGAGATCATCTAAGATTCAAATTTTTAGATAAAACCAGAGCTGCTTCTCCTGGTTTCTTTTTCTTGCAGATTTAGAGACAAAGTTTGTGGGCAGAATCTTTGGTCCATCTCTGGTCAGTCCAAACCACAAGATCTGCTTTCTAATTCAAAACAAGTTCTTGAATAAGAAGCTGTAAATGTACTCTAAACATTACTACGCATTAATGATGATAAGAAGAAGAAGAAATGGAGGAGGTGGGGAAAGAAAAGGAGAAGGGATTCCCGATCAGAAAAGAGTTGCTACGATTTATTTATTGAGCAGAAGAATGAAACTTGTAACTGGAACATACAGCAGTTGTGATACACTTTTTGTTCTGTTCTATTTCTACTCTATTCTATACTCTGTTCTGTTCTGTTCTGTTTTCTATTCTATTCTGTTCTGTTCTATTTTTATTCTAGTCTCTATTCCATTCTCTATTCTATTTTCTCTTCCTTCCCTTCTCCGAAATACAGCATTGAAAAAAGGAACCTTTCTTCCTACCAGAATTAGCACTAAGCAACATGAAAGCTTTTGCACTCCTCTACTAAATTACAATAACAAAAAAAAAAAAATCCCTAATGGATTTGATTTTTAATCTTTTAAAATCCGCATCATCATCATTTGTAATTGCATGCAACTATCACAACGGATCCTCCTCCATTAACCTATTCTAGTAGGTTTCATGTTTTGTTTCTGTGTCATCACGTTCTACTCCTAGAGTTGGTTATGCAAGATTCCTTTCTATAGCCGCATGCAGGGTCCACATTCCAACCCACTCCAACTGATGGGGCCTTTATTAAGCCTCCAAAGACACCTCTGAAGTGAGGAAAAGATCACTGAAAGGGGTATTGAAGGTTCAAGAGAGTGAAGAAGAGATAGAGGTAGAAGAAATACTTAAACATGAACGAGATAAGAAGATACAAGATCCCATGGGGGGAGTATGGGAGACGTGCCAAGAAGTCAACAAGAGTTGAGATACAAAAACAGACAAGAGATGAGGGATAAATGCAGAATACTGTTTAACAGAGGAGCTATACCATCAAGAATTAATATAAAGATGGAAATTAGAAATGGGGAAAAGATCACCTTTTTGATTTGGGAGCTATTCTATTAGCGGGTAGAAAATAGTAGCAGAAATTAGAAATCTGGATATGTAAACATAGATGTCTAATGGAATAATGAACATGGAATAATTAAGATAAGCAAACCTTAGGATTATTTGGAGGTTAATTGGATATAAATGGGATGATGTTTATAGATGTTTGATATTATTAATTGATTACAGATAAAATTGAACAGAAGGTCTAATCAAATAATATAAAATTCATAACAAGGATAAGTGAAGATGAACAGATATTGAGAATAATAGTTATAACTATTGTGTGTATAAGAATTATCGGTATTCAATAAAGAATGTACCCAGACGGTATACTGTTACTGTGAATATAGAAATCCTATACATAACCAGGAAAATTGTACAATAAAGTAATTTTTAAAAAAGTAAGCCTCCGTGTATTGAGATTTGCCAACATCAGAACTGTGATGACCCAGGATGTGGCACAAGGACAACACAGTCAGATAATCAGTCTCTTTATTAGTTCTAACTTTCCCCGCAATAGGCTGGAGAAAAACTCGCCTTTGGCTGCAGGGAATCAAGTCCAAAACGTGGTCAACAAAAACTGTAACTATAAGTCCAATCAAGGCAAGATGAGGTAATTAGTCTGGCAGGGCAAGAGAAGGAATTCCAGATGTGAAGGAATGGCAGGAATTCAACCCAGTTGGGAGGAATGCCAGGAACTTAGATAACCAAAGTCAACACAAGATAAACTCACGTTTGTTCCCAGAAGACGCCGCACTCAGCTTGCATCTCTTTTAAACTCTCATTCCCAGGTGTGGCTAGTGAAGGGAATCAGGGCCCTTTCCTCCCCCATAAGCCATGCAACCCATGTTGCTCTCTTCTCCATTCCTCCCTGCATGCCCTAGGATGAAGAGGGGGCGGGCCTGGTTCTTCTTCTGAACTCCTTCTCCCTTGTTCTACCACTTCCCTACTCTGCCCAGCTGGACTTTGCCTTTCCCCAGTTTCTTCCACAGCCAACAGAGCCACACTCCCACTCCCTATCAGCTGTTCCTCTTCCTCCTTGGATTCAGTCTCTGACAGGGGCATGACAAGAATGTAGAACCTCAACTGGGCATTGGGTGAAGCATTTCCAGGTAGGAACATATGACTCACCACACAAGAGATCACCAGATTTTGGTTTTATTGCCTCTTTTTTGAGCAGTCGCGTATAGGAAAGGTGCTAAGGGGCTCACCGCTAAAGTCTTTGCAAGCAGTCTGTGTGAGGTACCTGCCCCTTGCTCAACCTGCATGAAGAGGGGGAGACCCCCACTGAGGTTTTGAAAACAGAGGTTTTATTCCATGGAATCTCTTCGTTTGCCTGACAGGCAAGAACAGAAAAGAAAAGTCACACCTCTTTCAGAGCTCCCTACATCCTTTCGCTGAGCTGCCATTATTACCCATGCTGACAGCTAGGCCCCTGCCTACTCTCTCCGTGGGCCACCCAGCAAGAAGACAAGTCGAGCGTTGCTTCCAGCACAACCCCTTTAGAGAGTGTGTACAAGAACCCGAGGCCCAATGTCACACTGCCAGGACAGGAAGGCTACAGAGTGCTTATTCAAAGTCACACCTCCTTGTGTTCCCATTCAGTCGGAGGCTTTAACAGAAAAAAAGGGCATTCTGCTCCTGACCTTAATTGTGAGATGCCAGTTTCCTCACTCACAAACAACCAGAGCTGAAAATTTTGGAAGACAAACAGCCAGAATGCAGAATGACACAGTAACCGAGTTGGAAGGAACATTCTAATCGGTCTTCTAATCAACTTTCTACTCAAACAGGAGACCCTCTACTATTCTGGAAAATTGTCTCTCCAATCTCTTCTTCAACACCTCCAGGGTTGGAGCATCCATGGGAGTAAGCCATCCCACTGATTAATTGTTCTCACTGTCAGGAAATTTCTTCTTCTTAGTTTTAGGTTGGATCTCCTTTGATAAGTTTCCATCTCTTACTTCTTGCCCCGCTTTGAGGTGCTTTGGAGAATAGGTTGAACCTCTCTTCTTTGTGGCAGCCCCTCAAATATTGGAAGACTGCTATCTTGTCATCCCTATTCCTTCTCTTTGTTAGAGTAGACCTATCCAGTTCCTGCAACCATTTACCGTACGTTTAAGCCTCTAAAATCTTCATCATCTGTTGCTCTTCTCTGAGTTCCTCATTAATTAAGTCAATAATGACTCCGCCTCATTGTTCTCTTCTTCCACCTGAAATCAGTTCTATTTGGGATCCAATCTGGTCCCCCAAACCAGAGATTTAGTCTTCAAGTTTTTGGGCTATCGGGGAACTTCTCTCTCACCTGATTCTGATGAGAGAAAAGTTTCCAGAGGATGACTCCGGCACAAGTTCAAAAGCTCAGAAGACTAAATCTCTGGTTCCAGTGACTGACCCAGATTGGGTCCTGTAATATTATCCTGGGATGCATATATTTGCCTTCATTCATCAGTTCTATTCATGATGAGCCCTTAAGGTCCAATGAAGGCATTCATCAAGTGCTGGATTTCAGAACTATAATCAACAAAGCTGGAATTTTGCTGGATGAATTTGCTCACGGTAAGTAACAACCAAACACGTTGAGTTTCCTTCAATGTTTGCTCAAAGCAGCATCTCAAACACCCCATCAGATTCAGAATCAAAATTTTCAGGTCATGTGTTCCTCATGCACTAGCTTTCAGTTGGAACGGCAGGATTTAAATTGATTGAATCACATCTCATCCAAGAAAGCATCTCTATATCTTTCATGATTGCATGGTTCAAATCAATTCTCCTCCGAACATCTTGCAACTATGAAAAATATGGGAGAATGTAGTTCGGGCTGCATCTGTAATAATTCACAGGGGCATCTAAATGATGATATGGGGGCATTTAAATGTTATTGTGATAGCTTTGGCTGCTTAGATCTTCTCCCACAGAATTACAGCTGTAAATGTTGGCTATTCTCAGAGTTCAAAGAACAGAATTTCCACAGTTCAGGTTATTGAGTAGTTAGAAGAAGATAATTTCTAGAATAGCTATAAGAATGAGAGATCCTTGGTTGGTTCTGAACTTGGCTGGCTTCTTGCAGATGTTTCATTACCCAAACTAGGTAACATCATCAGTGCTAGAAGAGAATGGGGTTTACATATTTGTGGCTTACCCTGTGCTCCTACCAACACTGACAAAGAAAACCACTAGTATATAAAATAAGAGCAAACCCAACTCCCTTCTAGCTCTGATGATTCTACTTAGCTGGGTCATGAAACGCCTGCATAAGTACAACCAAGCTCAGAGCACCAAGGAGCCCATAGTCTCTTCCTCCTCTCTTCCTCCTCCACTCTGCAACCCCCCCTCCATTCTAGTACCAAGAATGTAGTAGATGATGTTGGGGTAATGAAACATCTGCAAGGAGACAACCAAGTTCAGCGCCAAGGACCCCCTCATTTCCACTCCGAGCGACAGATATTCTCCATTATTGTTACTCTTGAGAAAGAGCTCGGAAGAGGGCGAAGGATCGTAAGAGTTTCCGACTTACAGTGAGGACTTTCCTTGGCTCCAGCCAGCAAGAGGGTCTTCGCAATGGGTGAGTTGTTGGTCATGATGGCGATATCTAGCGGCAGGAGACCTTCACTATTAGGAGTATTAAGATCCAGCTCCTCCAGACTGTATTGCTTGAGTAGCTCTTGCACCTTGTCCAGGTCTTGCAACTCAACAGCCTCAAAGAGAGCAGCATTGCCTTGAAACTGCAGAGAGGAACAAAGTCACGGCTAGATTTGAGCATCACCTGGAATTCTGCAGGCCTGACTTTGTTTTTAGCATATACATCTACACGTTCACAGGGACGGGGAAAAGGAAGGTGGAACCGGTCACTTCCAAAGCTAGCTCTTGCAGTTTACCGTATGGCTACTTCCTCACTTGCAACCCACACACTACATTGACTGTACAGGTAACCCTTGATTTACAACAATTCATTTAGTGACCATTCAAAGTTACAATGCCACTGGGAAAAGGGACATTTTTTACACAAACCATTGCAATATACCCGTGCTCAAGTGATCAAAATTCAGATGTGTGACAAGTGGTTCATATTTATGGCAGTTGTAGTGTCCCAGGGTCACATGATCCCTTTTGCGACCATCTGATGAGCAAACTCAATGGGGAATCTGGATTTACTTAACAACTGTGTTACTAACTTAGCACCAGCAGTGATTCACTTAACAACGATGGCAAGAAAGGTCGTGAAATGGGACACAAAGCTCACTTCACAACTGTTCTGCTTAGCAACTGGAGTTTTGGGCTCAGTTGTGGTCATAAGTCGAGGACTGGCTTGTATCCACCACATCATTTGGAGCATTCATTCATTCATATCGTCACTTGCAATTCGCAATACGTTGGCCGTAGTCATCGCCTCATGTGGAGCATTGAGCAACCATGCACTGAACTGCAAGCCACGAATGTGGCGAAGCACGAAAACCTCACTCAAGGGTCGAGCAGCTCCATCAGCTTACTAAGTGTTTTTAAACCTTGGCAAATTTCAAATATGTGGACTTCAACTCCCAGAATACCCCGTCAAACAAGGGAATTCTTTGGCTGGGAAATTCTTTTTCCTAGCCAGCAAGGGAAAGTTTGACCGCAATGGAATTTGCCTCTCTCATTCTCATGAAACAAACTCTTTCTCATGGCATTTGATAAAAGTTTGGCTTCTCCCCTCTTCTCATGGCCACCACCGGGTACCATGAACCAGGAAACGGGGAGCTAAGGTTGATTCCAAGAGGAACATTCCATGAACGAAACACTGAGATGGGGTCAGATGTAAGCAACCAGAATCAATCCTGAGCAGCTTCAAGCTTTTCCCACTGCACCATAACTTACTGCACCTGTGTACGGTTTGCCAATTGCACCGTGGCAGATAGGACAGTGCTACAGAGGTTAATGTCATTGCCCAGAGGATCATGGGTTGCCCTCTCCCCTCTTTGGAAGAGCTTTATAGCTCCCGCTGCCTTAAGAAAGTTCAAAACATTCTCAAAGATCCATCTCATCCTGGGCACCCTTTTTTTTTTTGAACTATTACCATCTAACAGATGGTATAGGATAATAAAAACAAGGACAAACATGCTGAAAAACAGCTTCTATCCCAGGGCAGTAGCTCCATTGAATTCTACTGTGTAGTGCAATATTAATGCAACATCAGGGGTTTTCAATTCAATGTATGGAATGTGAAGGATGTGTGTTTGTGTTTATTTTCATAGTCATAATGTACACTGAAGATGGTATTTAATTTTGTTGTACGAGGTGCAATGACAATAAAGTAAACTAAACTAACTAACTGAAGCTTGTTCCAGAATAGTTCATTTGTCTCTGTTACAAGAATCTGTATATATGTATGGAAGAGAGCTGATGTTTTTATGTTTTGTTTGTTTTGTTTGTTTTTAAAAAAACAATAAAATTGTTTTTTTTTAAAAAGAATCTCATCAGACTATCTGCCTACCCTTCGGAACGACCAGATGAAGCTTCATGGATTTCGGGGGGAGGCCATGTTATGCCATTTGTAACTATGCAAGGATTCAAAGCTAGAGCCTCGCTTGACCCCTCCCTCCAGCCTAGCTGGCAATTCCCCAATATCTGGAATGTTGTGTTTCTTTCACCCCCCCTTTTTATTTTGGAATAAGAAGCCACGAACCTTCTAAAAATCCACTGAGCTACTCACTCAGACCAGATAGGAAAATCTATTTACCAGGTAGGATTTTCGCTGTTTCTCCTTTTCAGCTTTCCCGGCTAAGTTTCCTTCATCAAATGACATGTAGTTAACTCTGAATTTTCCAGAGAGATTCCGATAAAGCCTCTTGGCAGCATTTGGGGATGATGGTCCCGCCTGCTTTCGAGCGTGGGCCAACTGCAAATCTCTTAGTTGCTGGGTCATTTTTGGTGCGGAAGACCTATGAAACAACAACAACAACAAAGGGAGAATGCTAAATTAAATATCTGACACACAAAAAATGACAATCACAAGTTGCAGGTGAAAATTGCTAAAGTTTGTTAGCAAAAAGTAGGTTTGTTAGCAGAGTGGTGAATAAATGCTTTGTCAACTCAAAAGTTTGCTACAGCATTAGATG
>NW_020769332.1:8568686-8607015 GCF_900518735.1 Pseudonaja textilis | reverse complement strand
TTTCTTTCTTTCTTTCTTTCTTTCTTTCTTTCTTTCTTTCTTTCTTTCTTTCTTTCTTTCTTTCTTTCTTTCTTTCTTCCTTCCTTCCTTCCTTCCTTCCTTCCTTCCTTCCTTATTTTTGAAAGAACATTCACATCTTTGAAGATATGGGATTGAACTCCATCCGAATGAAAGTAGAGGCCCTGAAATCTGCAGGACTTCAATTTATTACTTGTTGCACTGATTTCAATAAATCCAACCTAAGTATATCTTAAGTCTGCATTTAGACTTAATGTCCTGAGATATATGGTAAACATATTACTATTGGGTCAGCAGCACAAGGGAACTCCGCCTTTCAGGGATAATGTTAAGGCTCCCTTGTGTTTAAGAGGCTCACATAATTTCCAAACATTTGGCATTAGCAACCTTTGGCTGTACTGAACTGAAAGTGAGGAGAAGGAGGCGGTTATTAAAGCAGGTTGTTTTAAATGTTGCTGTGGTAACACCAGCCTGCTTGGAGCCAACAGCTTAATGTGAGAGTACCACAGCTTGAGAACAGGGCTGGGAGGGAGGAACGGGGGGCAAGGAAGCAAGGAGAAACTATCTTCTGACATCAGGAGGATTGCTCCAAGCCTTCAGCAGATCTCTGGAGAGAGATCTTGAGATGGAAACTCTGGAGAGATCTCGAGATGGGAAGTTTGGAATCTCAAGATGGAAAGTTTGAAGAGATCTAGAGATGGAAAGTCCAGAGATATCTCAAGATGGAAAGTCTGAAGAGATCTCGAGATGGAAACTTTGGAGAGATCTAAAGATAGAAAATCTGGAGGTATATCAAGATAAAAACTCTGGGGAGATCTTGAGTTGGCCGAAGCCCGTAAATTGATCTGCCTTTCACCTCAAGCCCACTGTAGCTACCTGAACATGGAGAGCAATGAGAAACCAACGTCTCTTTTGGGGACCATTTCTTCCCAGTCAAGGCAAATTGGCCACAGAACATTTCTCTTTCCGAGCCTCCTTTGTTCTTCACAGAGAAGTCCTCTCCCTATTCCAGTCTTGGACGCAACTCTGTTTGGGTACTAATCTCCTTGCTAAGCTATTTTGTGATTTCCAGACAGATTCTCTTGTGTTACTCTCCTGGGTGCTCCTATCTAGCTGGACATTTTATTGGTCAGTTGTTTCAGACACTTTCTGACCCTACTGAACAAAGATTTGGCTGATGTCATCGAAGATAGTTTCCAACTCATTTTGTCTCTTGCAGCCTGTCCTTCCTTCCTTCCTTCCTTCCTTCCTTCCTTCCTTCCTTCCTTCCTCCCTCCCTCCCTCCCTCCCCTCCCCTTCCCTTCCCTTCCTTCTCTGCCTGTCTTCCTTCATTCCTTTTCTTGATTTGGATTTTGGCCAAACCATGATGTTATCCAACAACTCACTCTCACCTCTGCAAAATATTCAGTCTTTAGCATTGGGAATATTTCCCGTAATTCGTTTTTATTTTATTTACTGTTGGATGATTTCATCTTTTGAGAAGGTCGAAGGTCTTCTCGGTGGTTTTATCCAGCAATACAATAGTATTATTATTATTATTATTATTATTATTATTATTATTATTTTCCTTGTTCAGCCTTTCTGATGGTCTGGCCATCTGTTATAAGTGGGAAGATCCCAGCCTTCCTGAGACACACCTTGGTTTTAGTTTCCATATTTGATTTAGCCTTTCTTCCAAGTAGCAGATGTCTCTCTATTTCACAAGCCTAAGAAAATAAATACATTCCGTTGTCGCCTCCTTTGCATTAGTTTTGAATCACCTATTAACCCAATCTGATGTCGTTCAAAGAGTTGCAATAGTAGTCCTTTTTTAAACCTTCATTCCTGAAGATTTTCTTCCTTCCAGACATCCCAGTGATACCATCAGCCTCTTCTTACATTTCTCCCAGCAACTTTAATTCCAGTTTATTCCTCCTGGTCCAGTTTTCCTCATGTTTTCTGCATATGTTAAATAGATAAATTGGCCAGATACAGCCTTCTTTTCCCATTCTGAATCATTTCATCACTGCACATTCTATTCTATCTGTTACTTCCTGGCCATTGTGCAAATTTTGTTTAAACTAGGACTACCCAAATGGTAGATATCAGCAAGATAAACTTGGGCGTCTCATCTCTAAACTATGTTGTTTCAAACTTCTGAATCCAGTTGATTCAGTTTGGGTACCTGGCACTTTTGCTTCACGTTTTACTTAAGTGTGGATCTCCAAATCTTAACGATGATCTTACCAGATGATGCCAACATCATCACCGTGGATATCTGTAGCTCAGGAGCCCTGCGTGGCCTCTGAGATTGGTTGTTTTCTTGCAGACATTTCATTACCCAACTAGGTAACATCTTCAGTATAAGTAGGTGGGTTTGCTCTCTGTTTGTGTACAACAGCTCACTTTGCTTGTTTTGGTTGGGGTGTAGTTCTCTCCTTGGTAGTTTCTTTGTCTCTGTGTGCCTTTTCTCTCTGAGATAAATCATAATTACACACACACGCAAAAGAGTCAAAATGGTATAGGGTCTACTTGGGTGTGGGGGTTGGACTAGATGACCTACAAGGTCCCTTTCAACTCTGTTCATCTGTAATCTGAAATTTCAGACAGTGACTAATCGTAGCTATGTTATCTCCTCACCCTCCTGTGAAAGTCTAAGAAGGATGGATGCCCTTTATAACATATTTGTTGAGGCCTTTAAATTTATAATGACTATAGATGCCCTACTTCCTTCATTTTTAACTCACTGTGTGGTTGTGTACTGTGTCCACCTTACTATGTTGTTACTTTACTATGTAAATAGCAATACTTTACTATGTTGTTTAACCGTTCAGTTGTGTCTGATTCTTGGTGACTTTATGGGCAAGGGTTACCCATCCTACCCTTGTCAATCACAGCTTCTTTCAGTTGTTGGGTGTTCATCTTGAGCAAAGGGTTGGACTAGAAGACCTCAAAGATATTCAAATATTCAATATTCAAAGAATTTTGAATCCCACCACTGCTACCGTCCCTCTCTTACTGTCCCCACTGATCTGTATTTATTCCCTCTGTTCCTGCTTATGTTCATACCTATACCTGTTATCTTGTACATGTTTGACAAACAAACAAAATAAAATAAATAAAATAAATACAATCTTGCCAATAAAACTTACAAGGACTTGACCAAGGAGACGCAAGACTGCTTTGGAGACACCCAACAAACAAATAAGTCCATAATTTAACATTTTGGAATGGGCTGTATCCTTGCTCTGTCTGGGTCATTTGATAAGGAATGAGAAGTCCTTCAGAACCCAGCCATTCCAAATGCTTAATCTTCTTTAATGTAACTAGAGGAAGAGTTGTACCTGATAACACAACTTTATGACGTACACAAATGATGATGTCTGCTTATTTTGACCCCGTTGCAGGAACAATAATTCTGCTCTTCAGTTTTACCCAAGGAAATCTCTTGCACCAAAGCAGAACATATTATAGAACCAGCCATGGAAAATATAACATGAGGGCTGGAAGGGGGAAATGGTTATGTGGACAGATTTTTGTCTGCCTCCATAAGACTCGATTACAACTGAGAATTTTTTTACGAAGTTTGTGTTTTATTTATTTGTACCTTGCTTTTTAAATTTTTTTACACAGAGCTAGAATAAAAGGGATTTGCCTGCTTAAGACTTTTGTGCAGCTCAAAACCTTGCACAATCCCTGTATTCACAAGAGGAGCTTGGTAACAAATTGCTTAATTCATTCACCCAGTTTTGTATTTTGTTTGAATCAATCAAATTGGAAAGCCGACAGCAATCAAACCGAGTGGAGAACAGAGCAATACTCCCAGGGAAGACACCTAAGAATGTGAACCAACAGGTGGACCAGGACTAATCAAGGATAGCAAGAATTTTGTGTAGCTTCTAATTTTACTACCTGCACTCACAACTGTTGTGTGAAGAGGGGTTGATCTCCTGGAGTTATGTCCCCACTGGAGGTTATCAAAAATAGACTGGGTTAGAATAAGGACTTCTGTCTTGAGCAGGGGGGTTGGATTAAATGACCCCCGGGGTCCCTTCCCACTCTATTGTTCTATATTCTGTTGACTGTGTGTTTCTGTTTTCATAATGACAAGCGAATCCCACAACGTATTCCATTTTTTCCAACCCCGAGAACCTGGAAAATATTCGCCTTGCAAAAAAAATAATCATTCTTATTCTGAGTGTTTTCCCCAATGAGCCATCTTCTCTTGGCAGAATCGAATCACAAACAAAATAAATTCTTTGTTTTCTTTTCATTTAAAAAAAAAAAAAAGAGAGAGAGAGAGAGAGAGAGAGAGAGAGAGAGAGAGAGAGAGAAGGTCATTTTAAAATCGTGCCTCTGGAGACAGGCGGGATGATTTGACAGACGGAAACTGATTCTGAGCTTGTAAAGAAGAAAAGAGTTAGCGTGGGTCACAGTGGAAGGGGAAGCTGGACCAAAATATCTGAGAGAAGATACCCTTTGGGAAACCTTAGAACTTCTCGTTTCATGTACCGGGGGAAGATGCTTAGTATAGTTCCTGGATAATATTACCAGATCTCCCCCCAATGTGGGATTTCAAGCAGCACTGAATGTAGACATCAACAGGATCTTGAACTTCAGCTCGAGAAATAGAATCTGTGTATCTCATATGCACAATTATGCCCTTTGACACTGTTAATAATTCGGATTAATTTACACCCTTTCACTCTAGAGTTGCTTTGAATTCCAAGTGTATGTAAAATGGGTATATTTTCTGACTGCGGGGGGAAACTCTACCACCAACAATACGACTGGACTTTTGAGGCACATTAATGACTGCATTTAAGCAGTTGAGGGGATGAGGGGGGCAAACTATTTTCCAAAGGACCAGAAGGCAAGACAGAAGAAGCAATGGATGGAAACTTACCAAGGACAGAAACAACCTGGAATTAAGGAGAAATTTCTTAACAGTGAGAACGATCAAGCAGTGGAACAATTTATCTTCAGACGTTATGGGTGCCCCATCACTGGAGGCTTTCAAAAAGAGACTGGACATCCATTTGTCTAAAATGGTACAGACTCTGCTGCTCAAGCAGGGGGTTGGACTAGATGACCTCTAAGGTCTATTCCAACTCTGTTATTCTATAATTTGGTTGTGAAGTAGTGCAAATGGACCCGGAAAAGCTTTTGCCTGATCACTAAGTAGCATTATCTAGTTAGCTTTCTGCATTATAATTTCTGTTAAATATCTCTGGGTAAACTGCTTTAAAAAATACTGAATTCTTAGGTCATTCAAATCTCCACATTCAGCCCCTCAAATGAATTTGAGGAATTCCCAAATCAAACCCAGAGAGATAGGATAGTCCTGTGAAAATGCCTATTCTTGGGTTGTTCCTCCAAAGAGATAATTCAAGACATTTACTGCATGATGCACTATGTTCATATGAGGTACAATCTACCTGCATTGGTAAACGTCTGCTAAGAGAAGTCTTAATCATTGAAGTGCTCTGAGTAAGGGAACTAAGGATCTTCTGAGTAAGAGGAATTAAGGATCTTCTGGAAACTAAGAGAATCTATGGGACTTCTGGATCTCTTGAAATAGATTGTACCACATACTTAAATACTTCGAACAAATATTCAGGTTTCCTTCCCTCCCTCCCTCCTTTCTTTTCCCCTTCCTTCCTTCTCTTCCTTCCTCCTGCCCTCCTTCCTTCTCAGAATAACAGGGAGGGAAGGGATCTTGGAGGTCTTCTAGTCCAACCCCCTGCTCAAGCAGGAGACCCTATACACATTGAGACAAGTGGCTCTCCAATCTCTTCTAAAAAACCTCCAGTGTTGGAGCATCCACAACTTCGGGAGGCAATCTCTTCCACTGGTTAATTGTTCTCACTGTCAGTTCTCCTTAATTCTAGTTCTTGTTTTAGCTCTAGTTATCAAATTCTAGGTCCCCTCCCTCCCTCCCTCCCTCCCTTCCTTCCTTCCTTCCTTCCTTCCTTCCTTCCTTCCTTCCTCTTCAAGCACGTCTCTACAACAGGATGGGAGGAAAGACCTCTTAACCAACATTTTGCACCTGCATTCTGCAGGCCACATAACACACCCTTCCTGAAATACAGTTCTCTCTCCAGAGGGACGCAAGCAGATGATAAATATTTAATACTTAAATACTTAAGCATAGTACGTAACATTATCTGCTACTATGTCCTACCAGTCAATGACTACTTCAGCTTCAGCCACAACAATACAAGAGCACACAATGGATACAACTCAAGGAAAAACCGCTCCAAACCTGACTGCAAAAAGTATGACTTCAGCAACAGAGTGGTGCCTGCAATGCATTACCTGACTCTGTTGTTACATCCTCTAACCTCACTCATTTACCCTTAAACTATCCACTATTGACCTCACCCCATTCCTAAGAGGTCTGTAAGAGAGCGTGCATAAGAGTACCATCGTGCCTACCATCCCTGTCCTATTGTCCCCGTTTCCTGTATTCTTACTTATGTTTATACTTATACCTATTACCTTGTAAGTGATTGACAAATCAAATAAATAAATAAAATAAAATATGAGTTGGGTGAAGCATTTCTTCCACAAAAGAATGAGCAATGCACTGCCCAACTACAGAAAAAAAGAATGATTTAGCACGCTCTTCCCAGAGGTTCTATCAATCCAGCCTTGGGAATGCATACAATTCAAATGAGGTGCCCCTTCCATGACAGTGTTCATAATCGCTTCCTTAGCTCAAAGGATCAATGGATCAGAGTAGCCAAAAGTACTGTCCTGCAGTCACTAAAGGGTTTCCCTTAACCCTTTAGTGGTTGAGGAATATTTTTAATATAGCTTGTATCGAATGAACTTTTAAAATTGCCTCTCCTGTTATTTGCATGAGAACAGTAGGGAGAAGATAATCTTCCAGTACGTTTAGGAGCAATCACCTGGGTCTATTTTTTTTTAAAAAAAATATTTTTATTATGCATTTTTCCTTAATATACACAACAGTTCCAATTATACAACATCATCGTGTACTTGTTATATCAAATCACATTATACCTCCTAGTTAAAACTATCATACAGTATAGTCCCTACATCGTGTTATAAATCCGGATTATAACTCCTATTTGCTTATTTCTACCATAATACGCTATTACAATTCTCATTTTGTGCATTTCATACTATATTCACATACAGTTCAATAATTATATTTCCTACATTGTTTATTTTTACATAGTCTCCTATTGCTGTATATATTTGTATTTTGTTAATCTTCTTTCCTTATTTGACACTAATCTCTGCATCTATTATTTATCCAAGTATATAATATGTTCCATGTTAGGTAGTGCTCTGATTCCTCTTAACAACAATATTATTATTATTTTTAATAATAATATAAATAATCTGTGTCTATTTGGGGGGATCACTGTGTCTTGTGTCAGATAATATTTTTTAGCACAGTGGATCCTACAGGATTCTTCCCCCTGTGGATAATTGTTCCTTTACATAGCTAACAAGCCCTTTGTAGGATCAACCGGGCTACTAGCAAAAGTGAATAAATCATATAAAATACAAGAAAACCTCTGCCCCCTTGGGTTAATATTCCAGAGGTATTTTTTTATCAGAGTGCTCAATGTCCAACTACTGGTTTCCATTTTGCCCAATTAAAGATTAGAAGAAAAAGAGTTTTAGTGATATATAGATACTTAAGGGCAGTAAGGATGAAATTTGCACCAAAGATTCACTTGATTATTATAACAAGTCTACATTCCCACAATGTGACAGAACCAACGACTCATTAGCTAACTAATCTGCCCTAGATGAGGTTCTCTTAGCCGATGGGAAAATGATATGAATAATTTAAAAAAAAACCAGCAGAAATAGTAATGAGGATAGGAATAGAAAAAGAACAAAAAACAAAAAAACAGCACAAGAAAAGTTAGATAAGGAAATAGCTGCCCTATAAATACTCCTAATAGCTGCGTTGAGACGAGTGGAGCATATAATAATATGAATTAGAAAAAGCTACCCAAAGGGAGATAATTGAAAACCACAACACACTCCGGATTTCAACATGGATGTCACCACAAACTCCAGAAAGTTCACACTTGGCCAAATAAAGTATTCGATCCCATTCAACTTGCTGCAAATTTGAAGGCGGTATGAACAGTTTGTTCCGACATACAAGAGTAGCTCACAGAAAGGACAATGGAATCAGAAGAGATGAGGTGTCAATCAATGTGAGCCTCTTCTTTTATAGCACCCAACTCGGAATAATGGAATTGGAAGGGACCTTGGAGATTATCTAGTCCAACCCCCTGCTCAAGCAGGAAACCCTATAACATTCCAAACAAATGGTTGTACAATCTCTTCTTAAAATCTTCCAGTGTTGGAGCATTCACAACTTCTGGAGGGTTGTTGTTCCACTGGTTAATTGTTTTCATTGTCAGGAAATGTCTCCTTAGTTCTAAGTTGCTTCTCTCCTTGATTAGTTTCCATCTGTTGCTTCTTGTCCTGTGCTTTGGAGAATAGCTTGACCCCCTCTTCTTTGGGGCAGCCCCTGAGATATTGGAAGACCACTCTCATGTCTCCCCTAGTCCTTCTTTTCATTAGACTAGACACGCCCAATTCTTGCAACCATTCTTCATATGTTTTAGCCTCCAGTCCTCTAATCATCTTTGTTGCTCTTCTCTGCACTCTTTCTAGGGTCTCAGCATCTTTTCTTATATCATGGTAACCAGACCCCACTCAACCTAGCTCAACCAAATCTTCCTGTGTTCCAACAATCCTGGTTTAGGAACCATGTTGCCAAGTGTGCAGAATCGGTCTCTGATGTTGGTTTAGCCTTTATGGCAAACTGCCGCAGACCTCAAGGATGGTGTCAAAACTCAGATCCATGCAGTTCATTCAACAAGTACAGATACCATTACATCATAAGACAGAGAGACTCCAGGGAGGGGGAGGGAGGGGGAAAATGGAGACGGGGAAAACAGAGAGAGGGTGGAGGGGCTTGAGGAACAAGGGGCACGTTTCAATGGGGGGGGGGTTGACGAGCAGAGGAACACAAACATCCCATAAATCATGCAAAGCTGTTGAAATGCCAGAAGAAATGACTCCAGGGCTTGGCCATCATTTCTGAGCCATGGCTTAATGCATCCCGTTTCCCTTAGCCAAGATAATGTGCCTTTGGTTTCAGTTCAGTCTGCTCCTTTGTGAGGGGGAGGCCATGCCAAATTGGACCTCATCTTAAAATCCCACTGAGGAGACCAAAAGTTAAAGACACTTTGCACCAACAGTGGTCCAGATTGGCAAGCCCGCCCAACCGATAGGACATCCCGTTCCTATTAAGGTGAAATGGGATGGTAGCTGAGGTGCCTTTGAGGACATTCAATTCAGAATAGAGCGGGAAGGGAGTTTAGAGGTCTTCTGGTCCAACCTATGCTGAAGTAGGAGACCCTATACCATTCCAGACAGGTGGCTGTATAATCTTAAAAGTCTCCAGTGATGGAGCACCCACAACTTCTGGTGGCCAGCTGTTCCACTGGTTAATTGTCCTATTAGGAAGTTTCTCCTTAATTCCAGGTTGCTTCTCTCCTTGATTCGTTTCCATCCGTTGTTTCTCACTGATGTGAGGTCCTTTCTTGGGGTTACAGGGTCCAGAGTCTCCTGTGCCAGAAGCACAGTCTGTTCTATCCTTTCCGTTTTGGCAACTCCATGCTTAGACCCGGGGCCACTCTGTGCCATCAGACGCAGTAAACCTTTCGTGCGGAGTGGACATCCTTCCCTGGAGGGTCCTCTTCTGCCGAGGATGTTCTGCACTTCTTCAGAACCGGATGTCCTTTATTTCGTACGTGAGAAAATGTCCGCTTGGGTTCGTTTTTCCCTGGACCGCCTGCCGTGAGCAATCTTGATGTTGGAGCCACACGAAAGGCTCAGGCATTTACTATTGTCTGCGACGCCGTGTTTACGAGAGCTCCAATCCATGGCCTGTAGTCTGATCTACAAGGCCCTGAAGGAACGAAGAAGGGGTGAGCCAAACATCTTTCCTTGGCAGCCTCCGCTTGATGCGTCTTCGGAAAAGCACTGCGAAGGAGTCCAAAGTTTTAGTCCATTGGGGCAGGCGAGAGGGGTGGAAAGCAAGTGAAATACGCTCAGTCTCGGGAGCTTAAAAATGCTTTTCTTTCTTCCCGGGTTGTAATTCAGACAACCAAGCCGCTTTCTCTAAGCGGCTGCACCAATGCTGCAGATTGTAAGGACGGTTGCTTTCCGTTCCCTTGGCAAGCGAGCAAGTGACCCTCGTACGTGCTCTCATCTCGTGTTGCAAGCTGCTGAAGCAAAATCAGAAGTCAGCCTGTGTTTCAACAATCCAACAAGTCTCTTCTGTCCTCCGAAGTCGTTTGGCAGCCCAAGTCCATAAATTGTTGGGTCCCCCATCGCTGTCCACCCAATCGTTTCTTTTGTAGAAAAGAATATTTGTAGCTCGAGGCTGAACTGTGGGATCCTTTATGCTCTCTGAACTTGGCGGTTTTCTTGCAAATGTTTCATTATCCAACTAGGGAACATCAGCCTGACCAGAAAGGAGTGGGGCTTGGGAGGAGGAGGGGGGAAAAAAGGAGGAGGACTGTGGGATCCTTGATGCTCTTCAAGCTTGGCTGTTTTCCTGCAGACATTTCATTCCCCAACTAGGTAACATCATCATGGCTAGAAGGGAATGGGATTCCTCTCTGCTTCCATGTTTACTCGCGCATCCACAAATACCAAGGAGCGGTCAAAAGACATAATAAAAGTTCCTTAATTGCACAACACATTGACACAGTTCACCGTGGTTTAAATTAGGTGATAGTGAGCACCTAGACCAAGCTAAGTCCAAAAACTCTAGAAGTTCCTAGAAGCCTGGCACTCAGGCCAATCAGCCATCAACAAGCACATAGAGATAAAGAACACCTACATACCATTCAAAAAAGAGAACCGAAAAACTAAAAGGCCACAATCCTGATAGAAGAGAATATTTACAGTTCAGAGTTGAACTGTTGGAGGGGGGGGCGGTCTTCTAGCTTGGTGGTTTTCTTACAGATGTTTTATTAGGTAATATCATCAGTGCTGGAAGCGGGTGGGGAGTGGGACCAGAAGACCCTCCTGACCAGTAATCAATACTCAGATAAGCATTGTTTCAATCTCTTTAGGTATCTGAGGTAAATTAGCATTCTGTAAGCACTGTTTAACTCTTTCCTCATCAATATTCTCTGGCATATATAGTTTCCCACAGAAGTCTCGAATGATTTCCTTCTTCTCTTTACTACCATAGCAAACTTGGCCTTGGTCATCTGTTAATTGCAATATTTTCCTTGATTCTTTCTCCTTTCTCAATTTGTATGCTAACCATCTACCTGGTTTGTTTGCGTCTTCAAAGTAGTTCTGTTTAGCACCTCTGATTTTCTGTGCTAATTCTTCTTTTTCTATTGGACCCATTTTATGTTTAACTATATCCATTTTTAACTTGACGTCCTTTTTCTGTGGCATTTTCTGTAGCTCTTTTTCAAGTCTTTTATACTCATCCTCCAAGGCCTTAGAGGCTAATCTTGTCATGGTATTTCTTTTCCTTGTATAGTCTATTATCAAGCCTCTAACATATGCCTTCATTGTATCCCATACTTCAACCAAGGAACTAAAAAGGTAAAGGTAAAGGTGCCCCTTGCACATACGTGCTAGTCTTTTACAGCTCTAGGGGACGGTGCTCTTCTCCGCTGCAAAGCCGGAGAAGAGCCAGCGCTGTCCGAAGACGTCTCCGTGGTCAGGTGGCTGGCATGACTAAATGCCGAAGGCGCACGGAACGCTGTTCCCTTCCCACCAAAGGGATCCCTATTTTTCTACTTGCATTTTTTTACATGCTTTCAAACTGCTAGGTTGGCAGAAGCTGAAACAAGTAACGGAGCTCACTCTGTTATGCACTGCTAGGGATTCGAACTGCCAAACTGGCAACCTTCCTGATCAATAACAAGCTCAGTGTCTTAGCCATCTACCTGGTTTAGCCGTCTACCTGAGCCACCGCATCCCTGCGAATCAAGGAAGCACCAACTCAATAAACTTGAGCCTAATCAAGGAACTACCCAGAACATTCCTGGCAACATTGATCAGGCAAGCCACTAGTATATAATAAGAGAGCAAACCCCATCCCCCTCTAGCATTGATGGTGTTACCTCGTTGAGTAAATAAATGTCTGCAAGAAAACAACCAAGCTCAGAGAGCACCAAGGACCCCTCCGTCTCTTTCATGGTGCAGAATGCAAGACACTTTACCTGGCATCCTACTTTCCAAATTAATAGAAAGGGATAAAACATGTTCTCCATCTCTGTCCCACGTTCTCATTGTTATTTGTCCTTGTCCCGTTTTGCCATTTAACTCTCTTGATTGCTTATGTTTAATAAATAAATAGACATCTATCAATATATATATTTTTTGCTAGCTGAGTTAAGTGGGCTTATGGACTCTGATCTATATGCAAGAATTGACTGGGAATGTTGTCGGGTGCAAACGAAACTGGAAATCATTCGCAGTAATTTTCCAACCCAAGCAGCCAAAGAGCAATAAAACAATATGACTGATGAAAGCACAGTGGACAATTTGTGTCCCATAACTCTGAGGCATTTGAAAGCTTGGCCAAACCGAGGCATTATGTTTTGACACCACGGTACTAAATTTAACATGAAAAAAAAACAGAAGTAAAAATCAAGGAACAACTTGGAACTTTAAAAAAAAATTCAATTGCTTATGGCCAGACCTTCTAAATCGATGATAGAGATACCAGCCCTAGAAGGTAGACTAGATCTAGAAACAGACCCTGTGTAGGCCTAAAACTATTTTTATAAGAATGGCTATAGTAACACAATCATTCAGATCTGAACGTCCTTCCTTCTTTTCTTCCTTCTTTCATCTTCATGAAAATTGAGGAGTCTCCCACCTTTAAAGTGTTTTCATAAATCTCTCTCTTCGTGTGGCCTTAAGCCATGTTTATCTGTTTGTTGCCATGGTAACGGACTTTCCCTCCCTTTGTCGAAGCCATCTTTTCTACAAAGACAGATCTGGCCAAGTTTCCCCCTGAAGGGAATTTCTTACAATGGAGCAAAGCTCCTGGTAACAGCCCTGTTTTTGACAGATGACGGGCTACTGTCTCCTGATGATGTCACTACTAGAGATCACTTCTCAGTCTGAAGTCACGGAAAATCCATTCGGGAAGGCAATCGACGACACATCCCACATTCACGCAATATATGGCTACTGCTTCCTGTACAGGGCAGAGAGATGCCAGATAAGAGGAAACAATGCTGAAAGGGGGGGGGAGGAAGGAAGGAAGGAAGGAAGGAAGGAAGGAAGGAAGGAAGGAAGGAAGGAAGGAAGGAAGGATGGATGGATGGATGGAAGGAGGTTCCAGTTGTCTCAAGTTGCATAGGGTCTCTTGCTTGAACAGGGGGTTGGACTAGAAGACCTCCAAAGTTCATTCTAACTCTGTTATTCTGGAAAGAAAGGAGGGAGGGAGGGAGGATGGAAGGGGAAAGGGAAAGGGAAGAATGGAAGAAGGGAGGAAGGAAGGAAGGAAGGAAGGAAGGAAGAAGGAAGGAAGGAAGATAAGGAGGGAAGGAAGGAAGGAAGGAAGGAAGGAAGGAAGGAAGGAGGGAGGGAAGGAAGGCAGGAAGGAAGGAAGGAAGGAAGGAAGGAAGGAAGGAAGGAAGGAAGGGGAAAGGAGGAGAAGCGAAGGAAGGGGAAGGGAAGGAGGAAAGGAGGAAGTAAGGGGGAAGGGAAGGAGGGAAGGAAGGAAGGGGAAAGGAAAAGGGAAGGGAGGGGAAGGAGGAAAGGAGGAAGTAAGGGGGAAGGGAAGGAGGGAGGGAAGGAAGGAAAGAAGGGGAAAGAAAAGGAGAAAGAAAGGAGGGTGGAAGGGAAGGAAGGAAACCTGAATATTTGTTGGAAGTATTGAGTATGTGGTACAATCTCTTTCACGAGATCACCCAGGTCTTTCATTTCTCTTACTCAGAGCACTTCAATGATTAAGATTTCTCTTAGCAGACATTTACCAATGCAGGTTGATTGTACCTCATATGAACATAGTGCATCATGCAGTAATTTCTTGAATTATCTACTTGGAGGAACAACCCAAGAACAGGCACCTTCACAGCACTATCCTCTAGGTTTGATTTGGGAATTCCTCAGATTCATTTGAGGGGCTGAATGTGGGGATTTGAATGGCCTAAGAATTTTTCAGTGCCGTTGCAACTTCAAACGGTCATTTAAAAAATTGTTATAAAGTTAAGGACTACCTGTAATACAGCAGTGATTGATCTAAAGCATGTTAACAGTTTTACAGATTTAAGCCAAAATGTGGCAATAATAGGACAAGAACAGACCGTGTCAGTAAAAGTTCCCATTACTGAATTGCTTCTGCAGGATCAAGACAACTGCATCCAATCCTTGTTAAATGTTTTTGGAGATGCTCCCCATACACAAAACAAAGTGTTCTATTGCATTAACCTCGTTTTCAGCTCAGAAGAAATCAGTGGCACAATCTTTTTTAGCTGACCTTCCACCTGGTCATTTTGAAAAATTCTTTCTTAGTGAGCACCTAGAAGCCAAGAGGAACATACATGCCAAATGTCAAGTTTGTAGACTTTACGGTTCTGGAGATTTTGTGATGATGCGTAAGTGGTATTTCACTTTTATATATAGAGATAAAACCTCGAAAGATGCCCCTGGATTCATGATTTTGCTTGCAGCAGTAGGAAGAACTGAAAATAGGAAAAACTCTCAAAATTTAAGTCTGTGTCATTCATCTTGCTGTCATTTATCTTATTCCAAACCTAGCCCTCGGCATAACAACCACAACTGAGCCCAAAATTTTTGTGGCTAAACAAGACAGATGATAAGTCAATTTCGCACCCGTTTTATGACCTTTCAGGATGAAATGGAAATTTCTTTCACATCTATTTTATACGACAGCTGTCTAGCAACCAGCCTGAATGCTGAGTCTCTGGAAATTTGCCAACGGTGGCCTTCAAGAAAGTTGAGAGACCCAACGGTCTAAGAAGGAGCAATCCATTTAGAAGTCCCTAACAGTGGGGACTTTGTAGCATCGGTTTTTGGAAAAGCAAGAAACCTAAGAAAGGGCCAATAGTGAAAGGCTTATTTTAGTAAATAGTATATGAATGGGCTAAGTCTTTCCTTAGCAGTGTCAAGTCTCCTGCCACTTTCCCATTTAAAAAAGAAAAAAAAAACCCAAAAGAATTCAACAGACGGGTGCGTGATTGGGGAAAGCTGAAGTTAAGAGTGAGGAAAAAAAAAACTTGTTTCCCTTCACTTTTAAAGATTTCTTAAATGTCTGCTAGGCTGTCTCAATAAATCAAGACACTGTATCCCAGAAGGGATAAATATCATTTAATGATCCTTTTTAACTGAGCATTGGAATGGAAAGATTGTGAGGTTGAAACGCTGGCCAGTTTGGAGTATATATATATATATATATATATATATATCCATATATATATATATATATATATATGCCTTATTTATTTATTTATTTTTAGTTTTTTAAAAAGTGTATTTGTTTAGTCGCCTAATTTATGAAATCTGCCGTCTACCTGATGAACCTCTAAGTGGCAAACATGCCATATAAAGCAAGGGCGTCCAACCTTGGCAACTTTAAAAAAACTTGTGGACTTCAACTCCCAGAATTCCCCCAGCTGGACAAATACCCAGCTGGCTTTGTGCCTAAGACAGGACTAGAACTCACGGTCTCCCAGATTTTAGCCTTAACTGCTACTCTGGTTGACTCTTCATTTATTATATATTATTATTATTCATTTGTTATATATTATAAAGAGCTGTGGTGGCTCAGTGGTTAGAATGCAGTATTGCAGACTAACTCGGCCGAATGCCAGAAGTTCAATGCTTACTGTCTCAAGGTTGACACAACTTTCCATCCTTCCAAGGTCAGTAAAATGAGGATTGTCGGGGGCAAGAGGCTGATTCTATAAACCGCTTAGAGAGGGCTGTAAAGCACTGTGAAGCAGTATATAAGTCTAAGTGCTGTTGCTATTGCTATACCTTATTATTATTATTCCTGGCAGTTTTCTTGACAAGACTTCCGAAGTGAGTTTTTCTGTTATTCCCTTTTTCCTAGAGTGATCCAAGATCACCTACCTAGCCCAAGGCAGGACTAGAACTCACAAGTCTCCTGGTTTCTAGCCTGTTGTGTTAACCACGACCTCAAATTGGCTGTCATAATGTCAGTCTACCGAGTGATAAAAACTTTGTCTAAGTCACCCTACAGTCTCATTAAATAATCTCAGACGTGGATTAAAACAAGAGACTGTATGGATTTCCAAAATGAAATTGTCAGAGGAAAGATATGCAATTAAACAGCCGAGCTTGCTAAAAATAAGCAGTTTATTTCTTCTCTCAAGGGCTCTTACTACCAGTTCCTAGATCCCACAGACAGATTGCAACTATCTGTCCTGGGATATTTTTTCCCCTCCCACCTTTTGATAAAAACGAGCATCAGAATTGGGCAATCCGCGACTTCAGGGCCTTGTAAACTATGATTTGCATATCTCAAGATTTGCAGGATTACGGCTTGCTCTGAGCATTCATCAAATTAAAGTGGGAATTGCTCAAAATTCTAGAAATTAGGGGTGTGCAGGGGGAGGGAAGGTGTTGGTTTTTTTTTTTCACCTTTGCAAGGATGAAATTGACTCGAGCAAAGCTTTCTCTCTGCAGTGCTAAACGGCTGCTTGGAGGGTGCAACATTTTGGAAGGGTTTGGAAAGATTTGCACTCAAAAAGAGAGATCTTGAACTTTCAGGGTGCTCATAAAGAACCCGTTTCATATTCAGAGCCGCAAGTTCCCACGTGAAGTGGGAAGATTCACAAATATTTGGTGTTTTACAAACATTGTCAAAAACAAAACTCTACCTCTAGAAGAAACAGATGATGGGTGCTGAATCAAGGGTTTACAGGTTTACCTACAGAATTAAAAAAAATGGAGATGGGGGCAGGGAGAAAAGGGATTTTGTGCTAGCTATAATTACAAGAAGTCTTGGAATTACAACCATTCATTTAGTGATTGTTCAAAGATACAACAGCACTGAAAAAAGTGTCTTGTCACTCTGGTCCTCGTATTTACAACCTGTTCTGATCCCCAAACACAGCAAACCCTCTGAAGTGAACTCAAAGATTTCTTTAATTAGGAGTGCCGAAACTCCTGCCAAAAAGTTTCTCTTTCAACGCAGGCTAACAAATCCGTCTGTCTGGAAGATGAATAGTTGTCTGCCACATCTATTCATCTCCGCCCCCTGCCTTTTATCCCCAGTGCTAGGATGGGACCTCACTAGCAGCAGTGGCTCTTCCTTCCCAAGGACCAGCCCATAGATCTCCACTGCTCTCCTCTCCTCTTCCTTCTGTGCATCTGTGCATCAGGCACTGGGCCCAGATGTTCCTCCTTTTCTTGATCAGCCACGTCCAGACCTGGGGGCTGTTGACTCTCCATCTGAGGGCTGACGGACGGCCCAGGCTCCGCCTCTGTCTCTCTGCCAGTTCCATTCTTTCTTCCCTCTCAGAGCTCCCTGGTTGCTTTGCTGCTGGCTCTCACTCCCACACCTTCTCCTCCTCCTCTGATTCGGTGTTGGAGGGGCCGGTGGCTGACAGGCCACAACAAAAACCATCCAAGCATCCCTGAAGTGACGTGATCAAAATTCGGGCCCTTGGCAACCAGCATCTATTTATGATGGCTTGAGACCTTCCCGCCGGGCTTCTAACAAGCAAAGCCAATGGGGGGGGGGGATGTTGGATTCCCTTAACAACCACCTGATTCACTTAACAACTTCAGTGATTCGCTTAACAAACGGTGCCAAAAAAGGTCACAAAATTGGTTGCGACTCACTTAGCAAGCAACTTGCTTAACAATCAAAATTCTGGTTCCAACTGTGGTCATAGGAAAACCTGCACAAGGCGCATTTGTTTTTAAATTGGGGAAGCACAGAAACCAAAAACAGAACCCCAACAATCCTGTGCGTCTAAATTCAGCTCCCCTAAAAGTGGTAGATTGAACAACAACATTCCCCTGTTTTATTCTGCTGTGTGGATAAACACAACCCAGCATTTTAATATGAGGAGCAAAGGTGGCAGGCATACATTGTTGGGTGTTGAGTATCAACAAGCATCCACATGATGGCCAATACCCAATATCCTTTCCTTTATACTGGTGGTCCTTGACATATGACCGCAACTGAATCCAAAACCTCCGTGGCTAAGCAAGACGTTTGTTAAACGAGTTTTATCCCGTTTTATGATCTTTCTTGCCACAGTTGTGAAGGGATTTCCTGTTGACTTTTTGCTGGTCAGAAGATCACAACAGGGGATTGCGTGACCCTGGGACACAGCAACCATCATAAATGTGAGTCCAAGGGCCTGAATTTTGACCACGTGACTGTGGGGATACTGCGACGGTCATACGTGTGAATAATGGTCATAAGCCGGGGTGGGATTCTACCGGTTCAGCCTGGTTCTATAGAACCGGTTGTTACGATTCTGCGCAGATCAGAGAACTGGCAGATCACGCCCCTGGCTGGCCCCGCCCCTCTCCACCTACCCCTCCCCTCCCCACTCCGTCAGTCCTTATCGCGCATGCCCAACATCGCTGACTGCATTCTCCCCCGCCCAGTCACTCCTTCATGTATTTCTTTCTTTTTTTCCCCTCCCGACGATCAGCTGTTCCAATGATCAGCTGTGCCAGGATCCCCCTCACTGTCTTACTGCCTCACCCAGGGGGCTTCCCTGAGGCCCAGGAGGCAAAAAAAAAATGTGCAGGGGAGTTTGCAAAAAAAAAAAGAAGCCATGCCGATCCAGTCACATGACTATGCCCATCTAGCCACACCCACCTAGCCCCACCCACAGAAACAGTTGTTAAAAAATTTGAATCCCGTCCCTGGTCACAAGTCCCTTTTTTCAATGCTGTTATACAACTTCAAACGGTTACTAAGCGAACAGTTGCAAGTCGAGGACTTCCCGTAATCTGGAGTGTGACTTGTTCACCTGTTCTAGTGGAGTCCCCCAGTCTAGTAAAATACAACAGGGTTACATGAATTGAGTCCTCTCTATCGAAACAAGGTGAGATCCTAAAGGATGTTCCTTCCCACCAGGTGGCATTTGCACTTAAGAGCATCCCACGGCCCAGGTGAGACCAACCTTGTTCTCCTTTACGAGAGAGCTTTGAAGGGCTGAGCCAGGAAGTCGTTGTGAACCTGCACAACTTTTGAAGATATTTGCTTTGTTTCCTTAATTGTCCTTTTTCTCTTTTTCTTTTTAACCTTTTGTAAGCTGCCGAGATTCATTTGCTGGAGGGGGGTGGTGGCAAATTGAAATTACAAACGAGGGAATACATGAATAAATCAATGGATTAAAAGGAAATATTTGGGCTGGCACCGTTTTATGCAGTTCGCCTTCTTCATTTCTTCCAACATGAACAAAAGAGCTTTACTGATATCCGGGCCAGGCATCTCTGCTTTGGAGGGGTCTTTCCCTTGATGTAAACACAGCCATCTCTATTTTATTTGCCTTCTTTTATTCTTAAAATGGTTCTCTTCAAAAACCTTTGTTTCAAAACTTTGGAATCGTTTCAACGGTTATTTTATTTTTACGCGGATGTTTTAACTGCTTTCTTCTTATGCAAGCTGGCAAGAGTCTTACTTGGATTGTAGTGGCATAGACAGATATAAAATAAATAAGAGATGAATTCCTAGGCCAACGTAATAATCTGGAAGAAGCTTGCTAAGCTTGAAGATTTCCAAGCAATAGTCTCCTCTCCTACTCTTCTTTGAATTCTGAGATAATGTTTACACATTATATAGATTTGCCATCTGGCTGGTGTTCAAATTACTGTCTTTTTCTTTCTTCGCATGACTATCACAATGTGCTCTTCCAATTGAATATGTACATCATGACAAACTAATCCAATTAGGGGGTGTAATCGTCCATGTTCTTCTCACTGTCAAAGATGTATTGGAACAAAGCATTCTTCCCCTTAATAAAATTACCGGCTCATTTACAGAATTAATATTCCATAAAACAGCAGTGAGCCTATACTCACTTATATGCCATCTAGGTTTTATTTTCCCCCTTCATCAAAGATCCTGAATGGATTTGACCATTTTTTTTACATAACCAAAAAATAAAATAAAAACCAAGCTAAATACAGTAATAAAAGCACAGCTGTTGCCAAATTGAGTAGACACATATTTAATTTTTTTCTTCTAATCTCTGATACCCTGTTTCTCCAACAATACGGCCACCCCCAATAGGAAGTCCCAGCATGTTTTATAGGCATGAAATGAAATTAAGCCCCTCCCCCAAATTAAGACCTATATTAAAACATGCGAAATGGGGGGGGGAATGGTGGGGGGGGCTCGCCGTTGGGAAATACTTTTGTTGCATACCTGGATATGGTGATGCCTGCGTTGACCCCAATATGAAGTGCCCCACCAACGCCAAGGTCAACATCCAAGCCGTCGCCACCCACCCGAAGATGCAAGGGGGGGGGAATTAAGTCACCCCCAAAAAGACGGCCTAGCCATTTTTTCAGGGCTCAAAAAAAAATAAGACCCGGCCTTATTATATGAGAAACACGGTATATCTTTATACATGTCTAAATGTCATAACATTCTATGTTTCTTTGTATCTTGCCCGTTTCAGCCATTGATATGCAAGGGATGGAGGAAATTAAGGACTTGGCTAAAGGTTGGGAGGTTTTTATCCTTTCAGAGATTGCGCGACATGAGAAGGGGATATGAATATAAGAGGGAGGTGCGATGGCTCAGCGGTTAAAGACGTTTGAGCTTGGGGAGCTGACAGCTCAAGTTTGAGCTCCGAGCTCTGCCCAACAGGGTAAGCTCCCATCCTTGCTCCAGCTCCTGCCCACCTAGCAGTTGGAAAGTATGCAGGTGTAAGTAGATTAATAGGTATCACCCAACAACCGGTGCATAAAAATGGGTCTAGTCAGATCGTGACCTGCTATACATCCGTAATGACTTCTCACCATGATTGCCAGGCTCAATCACAGTTGTAAGCTGAAGTCTACATACATTCCAAATTGTCAATACTCCCAATAGGGGAGTATCACACTGGAGAGGGTTGATGGACCAATAACAATGTCCCATCTCACGCCTTGCACATCCTGTTCCCTCCCACACCATCTTTTTAACATAATTCTAATTATAATCCATACGTTATTGTGTCACCTGCCTGCCTGCCTGCCTGCCTGCTTGCCTGCCTATCTATCTGGAGCACGGTGGATCACATGGTTAGGACACAAGCTTGTGTTTGAGACCTGAGCGCTGCCATGGGGCAGGATGAGTTCCTATCCTTTACTCCAGCTCCTGCCAAGGATATGAAAGGAGGCCCAAACTGGGTGTTTCCCACAATCTTTTCAACCTTAAAGTGCCTCGGTGCTTCCAACACAAGCGTAATGCTATCTATCTATCTATCTATCTATCTATCTATCTATCTATCTATCTATCTATCTACCCATCCATCCATCCATCCATCCATCCATCCATCCATCCATCCATCCTCTAGTTTTATTGCTTTTAACCTTGTAAGCTGTCCAGAGATGCTTTGTAAAGAAATGAGTGGAATGAATGAATGAGTAAATAAATAAATAACTGTCATGATTGGTTATCTTAACTTACTTCTTTTATATTTGGGCATGGAATGAAAGTTAGAGGCCCATTTTCTCAGCTTATTGGAGTTGGCAAATTCCAGAGTGCTTTCAATACAACGCTTTAAAATGTGCACATTGTCAAGAGGCCTGGCCAAAATGCGCAAGAGGTCCTCATTTCTCTGCCGAGAATTCTCCTAAGACAATAAGCGTGCCGTAACAGCTTCTGAATCTTGATCGCACAAAGACAAGGGTTTGGGAGGGGGGTTGAGGGTTTTTTTTTGGGGGGGGGGGGGGGGTTGGTCCACAACCAGCTGCTTTATTTGACAGCCTGGCCCGAATCTTAAAAGACAGCAAATGCCTTGCTCTGAACAATTTGTCACAAGCACAAATTGCAATTTGGCGTGCCATCACAAACCTTCCGAGTTTGGACAAAGCAGAGGTGTGCCAAGCTGGCACTTGCGAGGAATGATTCAGAAGATCCAACATGCTGGGAGCATGATGAAGTGACAGGCTGAAGAGAGAGATCAACTTTTGGCTCCGTTAATCTTGAGAATCCGTTCTTATTTTGTGTGTTTCTGATTAAGGAAGGCTGGCGGGGTCACATCTCCAGGTTTGGTGGCTGGCCTCAGGCAAGGAGGGCATTCCCTACCCTCTGGAAAAACATGTGAAGGGCAGATATGCATCTACTCCCGAACATAATCAGTTCTGGCACATGCATGAAGATATCCATCTCCCCTTCGCCTGTTAGGTGACCCTCCAAAGGATCAGTGGTATAAAAATGCCCAGGGAGCCAACTGTTTTGAAAAGGTTCACCTCAGCTTCTGGCCCTCAACTCCCCAAGGTCCTGCCTTGGCTAAGATCCTGATGACCCTCAAAATGCAAACTAGAAAGTTGGAGTAATAGAATCAAAAGGTGGAATTTGGTGGAGTCACACCTCATGGGGTTCCATCGGAAAAGAAGTCCTTGAGCTTATTTAACCGAATAACGGAATTGTGAGGGACTTCAGAGGTCTTCTAATCCAACCCCCTACATGGGACGCGGTGGCTCAGTGCCTAAGGTGCTGAACTTGTCGATCAGAAAGATTGGCAGTTTGGCGGTTCGAATCCCTAGTGCTGTGTAATGGAGTGAGCTCCCGTTACTTCTCCCAGCTTCTGCCAACCTAGCAGTTCGAAAGCACGTAAAAAATGCAAGTAGAAAAATAGGGACCATTTTGGTGGAGAGGGAACAGTGCTCCATGTTCCTTTGGCGTTGAGTCATGCTGGCTACATGACCACGGAGACATCTTCGGACAATGCTGGCTCTTCAGCTTTGTAACAGAGAGGAGCACCACCCCCTAGATCCAAAAACAACTAGCATGCCTTTAATCCAACCCCTGGCCAAGCAGGAGTCCCTATGCCATTCTGGACAAATGGCCATTCAGTCTCTTAAGCACTCTAGCGATGAAGCACCCACAACTTCTGAAGGGAAAGCCCTTCCGCTGATTAATTGTTCTAGCTTTCTAAACTAGGTTTCTCTTTTCCAAGTGAAACGTTTGCTGAGACCCTGGCAAAGCAAACAGCACCCAGTGGAGCTTCCCAATGTTCTGACCTAGGCTTCCTTAGAAGGCATAAAACACAGTCTTAATTCCAGCAAAACCTCTTTTATTTCCACGGCTGTGAATTATGTTCATTCACAGCCTGCAAGGCTTCCCAAACAGCCTTTCAGGGGAATGTTGATAAACACCCAACCTTATCGCACTTGGAAGGCTGCCAGAGATCTAATTGCCAAACACAGGGCAAGGCCAAACTTGACACAGAACTTTTCAAAGCTTGAATAGACCGGACGAACTAATTGCTTCCCGCAAAAGCCCACGTCCCCTTCGCTCCTCTTTTGTGTCCCATGGGAGGGGCCAATCATCTCCGAGGTGTGGCCTTACTCCTGAGTCAACCCTGCTTTCTCAACTGTTCTTGCCTTCTGGGAGTAAATGGGCAGGATGAGAACCCATTTCAGAAACTCCCCTGCCTCACTGCTGTCTGAGTCTGAAGGCAGCTGATGACTGCTAGCCTATCCTGGCCCCATCCCTGACTCCGATGCAGAGCCCTCGTCCGAGCCCTCCCCAGCCTCCAAGACTGGGCCAGGTTCCTCCCCAACCTCTTCACTACTGTCTGACTCTGCTGCCAACTCTGTCAGCCACCAGCTGGCCACAACACCCAGCTACAATACATAATTCTTCTCCCGGTCCTGCATCTCTTACTATTCAGTGCTCAGAGACCCGGGACGGAAGGCCAGTAGATCAGCCAAGTCATTCTCAGCTACCCTCCTCTTCTCCTGCTTCTGTTTAACTGACAACCGGTGTGTGAACTTAGAGAGGCTGCTCTCAGACCTGGGGAAGGGCGGGGAGGGGGAAGGAGAGGTGTTAACTCCATCAAAGCACCAGGAACACCAGAAGGCAGGATAAAAAGCCCAGAGGTCAAAGGGCTCTGATGTTCAGGCAAAAAAAAAGGAGGTAGAACAAGCGGTAGACAAATCAACCAATTGTGATAGCTTTTGTCCATCACAATATACAGGGTGGACAACAGATTAACAGGGTTGCTAGAACCGTCAACAGGGATCAGAACACACAAAGTTTTGGCTCCGACATTGGAATGAAATAAGAGTCATAATAAATAGGGTTGTTGTTTTTTTGTAATGCTGATCAGGAGAAGTCATCCCCAAAGGTGACTTAAAGCTGTATTAATGACCGAGGAAGATTACAAGAAAACTAGAGAAGTTATGTTTATTTTGGATTAAATAATCAGGCAAGGGGGAAAAAAAACCCCAGCAAAAAAAGCAGCAATTGACACAAAATCAATGCCAAGGACTGGAAAAGAGAATAAGATTTTATTTGGGTTTTTTTTTTTTTTGCTTCCTCTACCCCCTGAAATCAAAGGAAACATAAGGATTTGTAAAAAGGGCATTTAGGAATGGCATGGAATTCAGACGCTAAAAAGCCGCTGGTTGTTTAGCCCGCTACTTCTTTGCAAAAACTTGCACCTCAGCTCCTACCCATCATGAACCTTTCAGATCTTCCACCTGTTAGGTCCCGACGATATTACAATATTAGCTGCCAATTCATCACGCAACACTGTGGATGGGGAAACCGATGTTCTGACCCAAGCCTCATTCAAAGCAAACAAACATCAAACAGAGATAAAAGCAAAACCTTTTTAACGCTTCGCTGTGAATTCCGTTCATTCACAGTAAAATGCTATTAAAAACGAATTGTCCCAGATAAGAACGAAACTTGTCAGGGTTGTGCAAGGCTGCCAAGAACACTAGATTAAATTGCAAGGAAATATTCAAAACCCAAAGTCTCCAAACACAAACCAAGATAGTCTGAACTTCCACAAGACTTGAAGCGCAAGAACTTCTTTGCTTCCTGCAAAGAACTGTGGCTTCTCAGGCTGGCTTTTATCTCTCTTAAGGGAGGGGCCATTACCATGCAGCCTGACTCCTGAGTCACCCGTGCTGCTACAGCTGTTCTTTCCTTCGAGCAGCCCTGAGCGCACGCGCACTGAGCACAGGCTCCTCGGGCACCTCTTCATCACTGCTGCCAGCCTCCACAAATTCTGAAGGCAGCACTCCACTCCCTGATAGTCCTGGCCCCATCCCTGTATCACACGCAGGCCCCTCATCTAAGTCCTCGCTCTCCAAGGCCTCAGCCATCCGCACCTGCTGCCGGCGAACCACAACAACCAATCAATCAAGCATCCTCGTTTGTTTAAAAGGAACAGCACCCTTTCTAAGGTAATCTTTGAGTTCCAAGCGGTTGTGGAAGAGATGGAGAACTCACTGGAGGAATTGAAAACGCCGTCTAAGGCAGCAGCCTCCAACCTTTGGGGGACTAGGGACCACTTCCATGGAGAGAGATTTTTCCATCGACCGGAGAGGGTCTGGATTTGTTTGCTGCCTGCATCCCATAGATGGGGCTTCACTTGTTTGCACGACCGATTTTTGGCATGCCGCAGCCCGGTTGCCCATCCATGGACTGGGGATTGGGGACCTCTGCTCTAGTGGAGTTGAAGGATGGTCACCTACAAGGATAACATTCATTTATCATGGAATAAACTGATAAAGATTGAGCCGGCAGTTTGATGCAAAGGCCAGTGACTTTGTTATTGTAGCTTGCTTTTGTTAGGCTCTCCCTGTGGAGCAAGACATGCCCTGGAATTCTTGCAATGTCATCTCATGTTTATTTGCTTTTGAAAACAAGCTTCTCTTTCTCAACATTTGCACAGGGAGGGGGAAAAAAAAACCCTGCATGATTTAAACCTTTGGCATACCGGCGGATATTGTGGATACTGTCACCTCTCTGAACCCAGGCACAGAAAGGTTCTGAGATGTGGTAGGTAGGAAATTATCCACGCTCTGCACCTTACTTCACTGGAACTACCTCAAGTAGGGATCATCTATCTTCCCAGAAGAATGAAGATTCAAGAAGTCACACAGAAGCCGGGCGACGGTCTACGAGAAGCAGGCGGGACAAAGATTGAGACAGTGGGAAACTCCAGAGCTCCTCCAGAAAATCCCAGAGCAACTTGTAGACCATTCTAGAGCAGGGGTCTCCAACTTTGCCAACTTTAAGGCTTGTGGACTTAAACTCACCTCCATCAGCTTTGCTGGCTGAGGAACTCTGTGAGTTGGAGTCCACAAGTCTTAAAGTTGGCAAGGTTGGAGATCCCTGTTCTAGAGCACATCAGAAAAATAAGAATGAAATATCAACCCTGGCTTCTCAGAAAACATTTTACTTTTTCCTACCAGTCAGATTGTGAAACTACTCAAGCGTAGAACATCTACCCCAGCTGAGAACTTCTGATCTCTTCCTGTTTACTATCCATACTCCAGAAATTTACAACAGTATGGAAGGTAATTCCCAAAGGCTGAATCCTTGAAAGACACATGTCACAGGAATCATGGTGTTTTTGATGAGCCTGACCGTTATTATCTTGGGTAATGCCATGAATTCATCTTTATGGTCATGATAGGTCACAGATAGAAGATCTTGGAACAAGAGCATACATTTCTTCTTTGCAGTGGAAAGAATTCCATACCAAAATTGCCTTGCGGTGATCTATTTTTCAGTGGTCTACAGGTCTTTAGGGCATCAAATTTTAACTTATTGTGCGGTGATTGCTTCCCTAGTGATGTCTTCTTTCCACAGTGACGGAGAGAAATTGGCTTGGTTCATCTCTTCATATAAATAGCCTACAACGTGCCCTCTAACTGCATTTCACGTTGGAATGATTATGCCAAGAGAAACAGAGCTACCCTTCTATATTACTTCTCTGAATGTGGCGATGAAAATGTATAAAAATAATATACTGGGTGGGGAAAGCACAGAACACACACCAAGAATGCAAAAGTTGGACACCACTTTAAAAGATATGTCACCTTATGAAACATGGCTTGCACAAATGATAATAATTTAAACTGACCATACAGCTAGGTAACTTAAATTGCCCCGACACTGAATTTTTTTTTTACTGCTATATTCATACCCAGATTACTAAGTTTTATCCTCCGAAGGTGAAGGAGAAAGTGGAGAAAACAACTTTGGAAAAATGGAGTGGCCAGGGACATCTCCAGAAAAAGAAAAAAAAACATTTGCTAGATCTCTCCCGTTTTCATTCGACTCAACTGGTCCTATTCCTAATTCCGATATCTTTATAGCAGCTCAACTGTCTGTATTTTCTCTGGTTCCTCTAAGCTTGTTAACTGATTGTCAAAATGGTCATTTCAGGTTATAATGATGGACGATATTTATCAAATATAGCAACCAGCAGATGAAAAATCCCATCGTGGGGGTAGCGGGGAAACGCATTTAAAGGAGAGGTGGGCAATTAATTTTCCCCAAGGGGCCACCTGAAAACCTAGAACTATTGGGGAGGGACAAGCTACAGGTGGTTCTTGACTTACAACAGTTCATTTAGTGACCATTCAAAGTTGCCATGGCACTGAAAATAATGACATGACAATTTTCCACACTTATGACCGTTGCAGCATCCTCTGGGGATCATGTGACATTCTGACAAGCACAATCAACGGGGAAGCCAGGTTCACTTAACAATGGTCTGACTAAGTTAACAACTGCACTGATTCACTTAATAACTGTGGCAAGAAAGGTTGTAAAACGGGGCACAGCTCACTTAGCACCTTTCTCACTCAGCAACATAAATTCTGGGCTCAACTGTGCTTGTAAGTTGAGGACTAGCTGTCATTAGACCATCAGATTACTACAAAAGCACATAGGCACACGTGCAGACATGTCACATAACTTGAAAACCATGGTTGTCTTCAAAATAAAAACAATACAGTCGTATTGTGTGCATTGAGCTGCAGTGGCACAGTGGTTAGAGTGCGGTACTGCAGGCTACTTCTGCTGACTGCCAGCTGCCTGCAATTTGGCAGTTCGAATATCACCAGTTGATTCGGCCTTCCCTCCTTCCGAGGTGCGTAAAAGGAGGACCTAGATTGTTGGAGGCAAATAGGCTGACTCTGTAAACCACTTAAGAGAGGGCTGTAAAAGCACTGTGGAGCGGTATATAAGTCTAAGGGCTATTGCTGATTAGCTGTGATGGGACCGTGGTTAGAGTGCAGTACTGCAGGCTACTTCTGCTGCCTGCCTGCAATTTGGCAGTTCAAATCCCACCAGGCTCAAAGTTGACTCAGCCTTTCCTCGTTGTGAGGTGGGTTAAATGAGGACCCAGATTGTTGGGGGAAAATAGGCTGACTCTGTAAACAGCTTAGACAGGGCTGTAAAAGCACAGTGAAGCAGTATATAAGTCTAAGGGCTAGTGATATTGCCCTCCCTCCCTCCCTCCTTCCTTCCTTCCTTCCTCCCTCCCTCCCTCCCTCCCTCCCTTCCTTCCATGGTGTGCAGTGGATAGAATTTAGCATTGCAGACTAAGTCTGCCCCACTGCCAGGAGTTTGATCCTAACTGGCTCAAGGTTGACTCAGCCTTCCGTCCTTCCGAGGTGTGTCAAATAAGGACCCAGATTGTTGGGGGCAAGAGGCTGACTCTGTAAACCATTTAGAGAGGGCTGTAAAAGCCCTGTGAAGCAGTATATACGTCTGAGTGCTACTGCTATGACATACACTTATTGGCATTTGATATCTAATTTCTGATTGACCTTCTGCAGGTCTGACAAGAGACAGCCAAAGGACTGGATGTGGCCCATGGGCCATAAAATGTCCAGGTTTAAAGCATGCTCCCCCCCAAAACAAAAAAGCACCAGAAAAGTGAAAATCCTCCTGCACGCAAATTTTTTTTTGCATCTCTCTATTTGCGTAGACTTATCTAAGTCTCTGTGTTTCAACGTCTTACTTCACTAAGCTGAATAGAGTTCAGCCTCCATCTTCCTCTCTTTGCAACAATAAAATGAACTCCAAACAACTGACCAGGTCCACATCCAGTTCAAAACATCGGCATTTTAATTCCTGTACTTTTTTTTAACCAATTTATTTTTGCATGTATATTTGCAATCATACGAGGGAGATAGAGGCTGTTATTGTTGCCATTCATGCGAGAGCAGGCTTAGGTGTTTCAAAGCATTCTCTGCATTTTTTGCAAGGAGGTAATGAAATAATTCCAAAGAAAATGCGAGCAGTGGGAAGTCTTTGCTAAGCAACAATTATGCATCTTATTAAATGCAGTAAGAGACAATCCCTACCCTCCAAATCCTATTTCAGCCATTAAATTCCCCCGTTGCAATTCCTTACGAAAGCCCTGGTCTCAAATTTCTACCGGCAGTCCTCACCGAATGACCGCAATCAAGCCCCGCGTTTCTGTGGCTAAATGAGACATCGATTTAAGTGAGCTCTGGCCCATTTTTCTTGCTGCCGTCATTAAGTGAATCCCTGCAGCTCTTAAGTTAGCAACACATTCATTAAGGGAATCTGGCTTCCCCGTTGACGCTGCTCACCTGAAGGTTGCAAAAAGCGAACACGTGACCTCAGGAGACGGCGACTGTCGTAAATATGAATCAATTCAGTGTCTGGATTTGGATCACTTGATCGTGCGGATGCTGCAAATGGTCATAAGTGTGAAAAGTGGTCAAAGGCACCTTTTTCCAGGTTTGTTGTAACTTTGAACAGTCACTGAACAAATTGTTGTTAAGTTGAGGGCTACCAGTAGTTGCAGGGCCTTAGTAAATCTAAGAGATCGCCCCTCCAACTCTCAGAGGTGTTCAGATACATGGTCTCTTCTTCAAGGAAAAACAATGTTCAGTGTGTTTTGCACCTTTGGGACAATCTGAGTTTGGTTGGTATCTTGCAAATGTTTCACTACTCAAACTACGTTATATCAGTAGCATGCATGTCTATGGAGAGTCTCAGTCCTCCAGGTCATGGTTGACCCAAAGGTGCTTTTGGCAAGAGGCATCTGGACTTTCTGGTTTTTCTTTGAAGATGTTTTGCTTCTCATCTAAGAAGCTTCTTCAGCTCTGATTCTGAATTCCCCAGCATCCAATCAGAACTGAAGAAGCTTCTTGGATGAGAAGTGAAACATCTTCAAAGAAAAACCAGAAAGTCCAATTGCCTCATGAAAAAAAAGCATGAGCACTGATGATGTTGCCTAGTTGGGTGATGAAACATCTGCAGGAAAACAACCAAGCTCAGAGAGCACCAAGGACCCCACAGTTTTCTCCTCCTCCTCCTCCTCCTCCTCTCCACCCCCCACACAAACCCCACTCCCTTCTAGCACTGATGATGTTGCCTAGTTGGGTAATGAAACGTTTGCAGGAAAACAACCAAGCCCAGAAAGCATCAAGGACCCCACAATTCAACCCTGAGTTACACTTATTCTCCTTTATTTGTTTATCTATTATAAACCAATATTTGCACATTATCAAAAACACCTTTTTAAATCTCACTGGCTCTTCTCTTCTCTTTCTAGAGTTCTCAACATCTTTTTTTATAGCGTGGTGACCAAAACTGGAGGTATGGGATGAGGGCAGGACAGCTCAAGGCTCAGCCTAATTCAAAGCTCACCTTAAGTTTTGCAAAGTACATATTTGCAGCGAGACGTATTTCACTTTGATGAACGAGGTTTATTCTGTGGCACTTCCTTCTCGGTTTTGCTCTGCAAAACCACCAAGATGCTACCACAGAGGGGTCTCAGGGGGAACTTCAACCATCTGGATTAAGAGGCTTTTTAGCAGGAAACCCATTTTCAGCAAAAGGGCCGAAGAGAAGAGAATCCAGGGTGCTAAAACATGCAGAAATGCAGTGGGCTGCCTCTTCCAAGAAGATCCTTTGATTCCCCCCCACCTCCCACACGGATTTTTGATTAATTTATTTTACTGAACGGTGTTTGGTTTGATTTGGCTTGGTCTGGCCCTAGACTTCTGAGAATTCTTTGTCTCAGAGGAGCTGCCTCAATACGTTCCTACCGTCCTCTTGGCAAACTCCTCCTCATATGATTTTTAAGTTGCCCCAATTTGCTAGGATAGCGTAGGGCCTTCAGGATACTTCTGTTGAGTACTTCTTGGGCAAGAGGGAAGACGCTACTTCTACAATTTCCAGGAACTTGTAGAGAAGGGGAAAACATAAATAAAATAAAAAATAAAACACTCCTTTTTTGGGTCCTTAGTGCTCTCTGAGCTGGTTGATTTTCTTGCCGACGTTTCATTACCAAGCTAGGTAACATCAGCACTGCACTGGTGATGTTATCTAGTTGGGTAGTAAAGTGTCTGTTCGAAAACCACCAAGCTCAGAGAGCGCCAAAAACCCCACAGCCCTCCTCCTCCTCCTTCTCCTCCTCCTGCTGTTCTCCTTCTACTACTACTACTCCTTTTCTTCCTCCTCCTACTTTTCACCCCTCCCATTCTCTTCCCATTCTCATCACTTCCACAAACCCCATTCCCTTCTAACACTGATGATATTACTTAGTTGGGTAATGAAATGTGTGCAAGAAAACTACCCAGCTCAGAGAGCACCAAGGACCCCACAATCCTTCTCCCTCTCCCCCTCCTGTTCCTCTCTCCTCTGCCTCCTCCTCCTCCTCTGCCTCCTCCTCCTCCTCCTTTTCTCCCCTCCCATTCTCTTCGCATTCTCATCACTCCTCAAACCCCATTCCCTTCTAGTACTGATGATATTACCTAGTTGGGTAATGAAACATCTGAAAGAAAGCCCCCAAGCTCAGAGAGCATCAAAGATCCCGCAGTTCAACCCTGAGCTACAAATATTCTCCTCTATTGATCCTATTTTCCATGCAACTATTGTGGATGAGATGCGAATAACCGATGCTTCTGAAACTATGGTAGGGGCAACTCAGATTTTAAACTAACCATAATAGTTATTTTGCTATATACAATAGAAAGCAATTTCCAGAAAATAACATCTTTTCAAGGAGGCCCTACTGATATGAAGTAATAAATTTCAAGAAGTAATCAGTGCCTTTTTAGAAAATGGATTTAAGTAAGCTGCGTTTCCTCAAGACCCTAATCTGGAATTAAAAATGCTGAAATAAATCCCAATTTAGAGCATGCATGCTGCAAACCAATCCTTGCGCTTCGTTTACTTGTGGTGAAATAGTTGGCTACAGCGGTAATTCTCTAGAACATCCAGGAACTGTGGGTTTGTTTATTTGCCGAGCATTTCTATTTACTTCGTTTGCATTTGATTGTTGTGCTATCATCATCCTGTGTCACGAAAAGACAAATGTCTTGAACTCGCCCTCCTTCCTTAAGAAACGTCCACAAGATGGTTCCAATCTGTACCGATTCTTCTGTTTCCTGTGTAATTTTCATTCTTCTCTCTTGGCTCGATACGGGATGGATTCAAGTGGACTGAAGATGTGAAATCTAATTTGCTCAAATCAAGGCTGGGTACGGAGCCCATCGAAAAACAGAAACTGGTCCAGTTTCCTTCACAAAATGCAGCAACTGCCTACTTCAGAACATGATGAGAAACCATTCTTGGGTGTCCCTTTCTGGGTGACCCATGTGGCCTGCGCCACGATTGGTGGGTGTGTCCTGTCAAACAAGCCCATCAAGAAAGCTGGCCATGGGCCACATCCAACCCTTTGGCTGTCTCTTTCTGACCTGCAGGAGGTCAATCGGAAATTAGAAATCAAACGTCAATAAGTGTACGCCATAGCAATAGGCCATTTTTCCTCTCCTAGAGGCCCGAAGGAAGCCTCCAGACCCTTGGGAAGGCAAAAAAACATCCCTCCCAGAAGTTTCGGTAGGCCACATCCACTATGGACATGCCCACCCAGCAACTGGGCAGCAAACCAATTGCTGGGATTTATAAAGGAATGTTCTTTATTGGCCAAGTGTGATTGGACACACAAGGGATTTGTCTCCGGTGCATAAGCTCTCAATGTATGTGCAAACAGTGAAGTGGGGCTGAGAAAAAGTGACTGCCCCCCCCCCAGCTGGCTTTTTGCCCAAGGAGGGTATTAGAACTCCCAATCTCCCAGTTTCTAGCTTGATGTCCTACCAAGTTGGCTCTCAAACTAATGGTAGTCAACATGTAATCTTAAGAAATATTGCTGATTTCATTCAAGCTGTTAACTTTGCTGAAAATGATTGTTAAACGTCTTTTCTAGAGAGACCCCCAGTTTTATTTTAAATGGAACTCAAAAGCCATCTAGACATTGGATTTTTCAGGAATTCTCTAATGGTTTTTGGAGAAGGAGAAGGAGGAGAGGGAGGAGGAGGAGGAGAAGAAAGAGGAGGAAGAAAAGGAGGAGGAGGAGGAGAAAGAGGAGAAGAAGAGGAGGAGGAGGAAGGAGGAAGGAGGAGGAGGAGGAGGAGATGATGATGATCCTGGCCACTTTTTTGCGAGAAGGAAAAGGAGCAGAAGAAGGAGAAGGAGGAGAGGGAGGAGGGTGGAGAGGGAATGGAAGAAGTAAGAATGAAGTCTCCTTTGAATTGAACTCAACTCCTTGGGATTTCATGCTTTTATTTATTTAACAAACGTTGAGGTTTTCTGACTTCTGGACAATTCTGGGTGGCTTATAAATAAAGAGACAATACAATATAAAAAGGAATACAACACAATGTAATTATCCAAGCAAGGAAACCAAAGTCTTTTGCCACTGCCTTCTTCTGGAATGTATTTGAACTTCCCTGTTTAGCTTAGATATATTTTTGTGAAAGTTCCGTGAACTTACAATACCCTTTTGTTACAAAAAGTCAATGCTGGACTACATGGATCTATACTGGGCTCATGCAGAGGGAAGAAACTTAAACCTTTCTCATACTGATCTCCTGCACCTTCTCAAGATCCTCCCGAAATATGTTGTCTGTCTCCAGATTTCCCTGATCTGTGATCCCCCAGCCTGCTTTTTCTAAAAAGAGACACTTTTCTGCCCTAAGATTAATGTAAAAATATACTTTTATTGGAAGATGGAGGGCTTCCGCCCATAGCCACAAAAACAGTGGAAACTGCACCAGTGGCAAACTGTGACTGGACACTTCCATCTGACTCTGTCCACACTATGATGAGACATCCTGGTGGGAGCTACACACAGGAGGGAAGGAAAGATTGTGCACCTTGCGATGCTAATGACAAGTGGCAACACAAATATGGCTGTGGCGAGGTGAAGAAATTTGGCTTTTAAAGGGATTTCTGAGCCACTCATGGTCCATCAGCCCTATGGCAGGGATGGGATGGGATAGGATAGGATAGAAATAAGGATAGAATGGGATGGGATAGGATAGAAATAAGAATAGAATGGGATGGGATGAGATGAGATGGGATAGAATAGAAATGAGGACAGAATAGAAGAGAATAGGAATAGAATAGAATTAAGGATAGAATAGAATTAAGGATAGAATTAAGGATAGAATTAAGGATAGAATAGGAATAGAATAGAATAGAATAGAATAGAATAGAATAGAATAGAATAGAATAGAATAGAATAGAATAGAATAGAATTAAGGATAGAATAGGAATGGGAACAGAATAGAATAACATTAGAACAATAGACTAGAATAACAATAGACTAGACTAGACTAGACTAGACTAGACTAGACTAGACTAGAATAGAATAGAATAGGAATAAAATAGAATAGAATTAAGGATAGAATAGGAATAGGAACAGAACAGAATAGAAACTTTCTTGTCACTTAAAATGTACACTAATCAGCATACATTAAAATGAAATTCCGTTGCATTCCGCTCTCAAAGGATAACCATTATGCATATACCTACACAGACACATATGACACAGACAAACATCACAGTCTCATTCGAATGTATACATGTACACGGCGAAAGAAAAGAACCCCGCGAGTTTATAAGACGGATGGCATAAGGTTCAAAGCTGTCCCAAAACCTAGCACTCCTGCTATAGATACCACAGCCGGCTCCCTTTCTCTTCCTTGGCCTTAAGAAACGCAGGAGAACCTCTATGCAAGCTACCTCGGTGCATCTGTTTGCTTATCTTCACAGGAAGGGCATCTTGGAGACTTGTTATTCTCTTAATTTCATTTCAAGATGAAGCCAATGACAGGATCTTTCAGCTAGCTCAGGTATCACACGCAGCAAGCAGAAATCCTACGCATGAAAAAAAAAGCTGGGTTTTTTTTTTAAAAAAAAGCAAATGTTTAAGCCTTGCCAATTGAGCATCTCTCTCTCTCTACTTTTGGGCTTTTAGACATAACATTCTGTTGCGATGCTTATCTCCTCCCCCCCCCCCCACACACAGACACCTTCTTCCAGGATCAGAGTATGCATTTCAGATACATACCCCATAAAGACCCCAATCCAATCAGTACCCTTAAAATGAAGAACTGAGAACTTTTGTTCTATCGAGAGCACCACCATTCGCACAAGCCACCACGCTATAATGTGCCTGGCTGCCTTTCTTTTTTTTTTTTTTCCCCACTAACGATTTCTGTAAACACAGCCAATCATGGCTTCTCACTCTAGATAAGCAAACCACAGCTTAGTGCAAGGCACGAACTTCCGTGCCTCTCTCTTCCTGTCTTCCAGGCAAACGCAGCAGCATGAAAACCCATCAGGATGCCTCGTTTTACGAAACAGCTCGAGAATGGCCAAGTGCCATGCTGAACAGCCCAGGAAGCTAAGCGATGCTGTTATTTGCAAGTTGATACCAATCGTCGTCGCGAAAAGCACCATTTGCTATCCAGTTCTGCGCTCGGTTGCTCTATCCAGACGACGGCAGGAGAGTTTGCAGAATCCAGGAGACACAAAACATAATCCGAAACGTGTGATGGGTGAGCTCTGAGTTTTGGCACGCCCGAAGGAGTTTGGACAGTTTCCTCCTGCAGGAAAAGGGTTATTCCAAAACTTTTCCCAATTAAACCTTGAAGAAGAACTTGATGGTTCTTCGGCTTAGGATTTTGGCCCGCTCCAGCCAAAATCCTTACCCATTTGGCCCAGAGTTAACATTCAGAGGGAAAATATGAAAGACGCAGGGCATAAAAATATATAAAAAAACAGGTTGCCCAAGAGGAGGGACAGGGAAAGGCAGAGAAGAGTTGAAGTTGTCCCAATTTGCACAAAAATGAAAGGAAGCTGAAAGCAAAGACCTAACATCCTGCACCTAACCAGACAGGAGAACTCAGGAGTGTATACATTTCTCAGACCCCAATTCTTTTCGGGGCGACACCTGGATGGTGGTGGGAGAAGGCGAGAATGCCTGGCATTTCAAACCGATGCCAGCTGCTCCAAGTTTTTCCAAAATCAAACCAGGATGGGGAAGAAGGGGAGAAGGACTAACCAACTGATTTCCCATAGATTAAGACCTCTACTCTAGCCAGAGTGGGTGGGATTTGTGGTCCCATGTCCCCCACCGTCCCTGTTGCTTTTTTCACTCACCTGTTCACACTCCTGTCTGCTTCTTCTCCAGACCTTCTGCTTCTCCCCTTCTCAGAAAGGTGCCTTCACCTCAAAAATGTAGACCTTCCTTCAAACAGGCATGGGCAACACACTCCATCCAAGCCCAGAATATCTTCAGCTAGCCCAGATCCTGGCTCAGAGGTGTCCCATTTTCCTCCAGCCTCTTATCCTGACCACGTTTTCTCTCTTATCTCTCAAATCCTACCATTCCTTTCAGTTGCCACCCATATTTTGCTCACCCATCACCTTAATTCATTTCTTCTCTCACTCTCTGCTTGTCTGAGCCCCCCCATCTTGTTTCTATAGAAACCAGATTAGCAGAAAGAGGGGGGGGGAGAGAAATCAAACCGACCCATGTGACTCAGATTCCTACACTAAAGAATCTCCCTCCCTCTGTCTCTCTTTCTCAGTCTCTCGCTGTGTTTTACATAACAAGTCATTGTACGGGGCTGTAAAAAAAAAAGGAAAAAGAGAAAGACAGGGGGGAAAAAAGGGGGGGGAAGAAGTGGGGGGCAGAGAGAGGGAGGTGGGGGAAAGGCCAGAAGGCTTGGCGGAGTCAATAGCAACCCATTCCTTCAGCTGCCCATCCATGGAGGATGAAACCTGCAAGCTTTTTCACTTCTCAAAAGTTTTGGGTGCAATCCAAGAGAAACAGGAATGTGGAATCCAAGCTCAAACTTTCTCCTTCATCCAATCTGGGTAGGGGAGGGTGGACATTCATCCTAGCCACTCAAACGGCTGTGCTCCCCAAGATTTGGGAAGTGCAGGAGATAATAGGGTTTATTACAAAGCAGGAACCAGACAACGGAGCCTAGCCAGAGATAGTTAATGCGCCTTATATGGTTCCGCGGACCACTTATTCTTCAAATGTGTTGGCCTTTCGCTCTATCCTTCTTTGGACTCGTAGCTGCTGGAGATTCAGTGGACCTAGTCTATTTATGAAGGTTTCCATGGTGAGCCCAGACAGATCTAAAGTCTAGCGATTTGTCATTGGATTTTGGATATGAATGGCGCTGGAGAAATTAAATCGTTCCGTCGGACCTATGCTGGTTAGACAGTATATAGTTAGCTTGGGAATGAGAGCTGTCCCCTTAAGGGAATGCTTTGTTGGAAATGTAGTTAATGCCTCTTGGGAGATGTAGTTCATGTCACGTGGTCACATCGGTAATCCTGATTGGTCACTGAATTGACCTGTGGTTGGGCTGGGGGAGTTTTGGGGCATTCTTGCCTGGACCCCAGCATCGTGCTGGAGTCTTCCTTTGGTATATCGCTACGGGATGAAGATAACCATCTTTTCACACTATGGAGGTGGCTATTGGGGTAAAGATTGGATATCAGATGAATCTCTACATAACTGTGAGTTATACTTTGATTCATCTAATGTCCAATCTTTGCCCCAATAGTCGCGCTGGTTGGACACTATATAGTTAGTTTGGGAATTAGAGCTGTCTCCTTAAGGGGATGCTTATATACTGTCTAATCAGCACAGGACCAGTTTCCTTAAGGTGGCACAAGGCAACAAACTTCAGAGGGAGCGACTTGAGTTTGGATGTCAAACGTCCAACAAAGAGAGAGTCCGCTTGAGAATTGGGGTTAAATTAAATGAGGCCATCTGTCATGCCCCTGTCGGAATCTGATCCTGAGGGGGAGGTTGAGCAGCTGACAGGGACTGGGAGTGTGGCTCTGGTGGCTGTGGAAGAAACTGGGGAAGGGCCCAGTCCGGCTGGGCCTTCAGATTTCCCTGTCTCACACCAATGGAAGAAACCACACTCCTTACTAGCACTGATGATGTTACCAAGTTTGGTAATGAAACATCTACAAGAAAACAATCTA
>NW_020769332.1:8532385-8550402 GCF_900518735.1 Pseudonaja textilis | reverse complement strand
TTTTTTTTTTTTGAACTATTATCATCTGGCAGGTGGTACAGGACAATCAAAACAAGGACAAATAGGCTGAAAAACAACTTCTATTCCAGGGCAGTAACTCTATTGAATTCTACTGTATTGCGCAATATTAATGCAATATCAGGGGTTTTCAATTCAATTGTATAGAATGTGAAGGGTGTGTGTTTTAAAAATAAAACACAAGTTTTATTTTTATGGTCATAATGTACACTGAAAATGGTGTTTGATTTCATTGTACAAGGTGCAATGACAATAAACTAAACTAAACTAAACTTTATAAATAGTCCTGAAATATACAGGAAGAGGAGCAATTTCTGAGGATTTCTGAGAAAAGAATCATGGAATGATCGATGTGGAAGGGACCCTGGAGGTCTTCTAACCCAACTCGTTGTCCAAGGCAGGAGTTCTTATAGCATCCTGGTCCAAATGGTTGTCCAGTCTTTTCTTGAAAACCTCCAGCAATGGAGCACCCACAGCTCCATCAAGCAAGCTTCTTCCACTGATAGCAGGTTCCCACTGCCAGAAAATTCCTTCTCGTTTCCACATCGGTTGACGAGCTTTCACCCAGTGCTTCCTTGCCAAGTCAACAAGACCTGTCAACCTTCTCCCATCCATTTTGTACTTTGGGTTTAGCACAACATGTGTCAACCTTGGCAGCTTTAAGAGACCAGGGGCTTCCAATTTTTTACTAGATGGGCCCAATTCCCTTCAACGATGGCCTTCCTTTCAACTCACTTATTCTTCCTTCCTCCTATGTTTTGTGATTAGACCCTCATTCATTCTCTCGATAGGGCCAAACCACATCAATACATTTCTTTCGTACGGGTCATTCTTTTTTGGCCTGGACAAGTGTAGATCATCCCAAAGCAAGTACTTCCAGCTGCAGACATGGACATCTGTTAGCCGTTGGGTTTTCCTGGGAATTGTGTGATCAACTGATCCAGCCCGTTGACTTTAATGTTTATCATTACGTTGGCTTTTTAATTGCCTGAGCGTGGGATGGTTCATTTCGTAGTGGAGAGCCTCGCCACGCATTCATGTGGTTCGCAGACAAGATTCTTTGAGGAGCCTAAAGACTTTATAAGCATCATATCATCGTATTTACTTACGGCTCCTATCTGATTTTGGAGAGACATATAGCTCCTATCTACCACTTCGGCACAAAGGTTTCCTTTTAAACAAGTCATGCGGTTGGTATGAAGATATGCGAGTCAGCCATTACGAATTGGATATTTACAGCCAGGTCTTTCAGATTCTGGAACTCGCTGTAGATGACGTGATGATTACATTAAAGTTGAACTTTTTCCTCCCCTTTCTCATTAAGCTTAAATCTTGATGTGCTACACAGGGGATGGTTGCGTGAATGGCAGCGCTATCTTTGTATAAAATACATCTATAGCTCATTAAAACATCCTTTTGTGCATTATCAAGGGCTATCTGCCACACTAGAACACACCAATCGGTTAAAGTTACATTTTAAAACTGTTTGCCAACTTTATGGTAGTTATTTCCATATCGGATTACTTTAAAATCCTAAATACGGGCAGAGTCGATAAAACAGATTTTACGTAAGCTAGATTTTTTTTTTTTTGTTAAAGAATCAAGGAGGGTCTTTTATTAAGAAAGGATGCAGCATTTATGCCTTGCTTTGTGATTATTGTAATATTTAAAGGGCTCCTTAGGAGTTTCGTGGGTTTATTCATCCGTTTTAGAAGTTATATTTAAGACTTTTCTTTTCTGGTTTGCAATGTAGGCATAGCATCTCTCATTTTACTTCCTAGTTAAGCTTAGGAGCATGTCACGATGAAGGATTCAGCTTTTCAGGATTAAGCCAACCTTCTATCTTGTTGTCCCCATTTGGCACCCTCTATTTTGGTGACATGTTGTGATGGTTTCTAGCATTTGTCGCACTTGATTGCAAGATCCTTTTGTTCTGTCCTCTGCTAGTGCAAGTTCCTATCACAAAGCCTCAGTGACATGATGGATTTATAGTAACGTCACAGAAATAGAAGCTGGACTGGGCAGAGAGGGAAGGACTGGTCCAAGATTACCCAGCTAGTTTCTCTGCCAACGGGAGGTTTCAAACTTGTGTCTCCTAACTCCTAATCTAGCCCATTCAACCAATACAGGTAAGTCCCCAGTTTAGGAACTTAATTGAACCCCAAATTATGGTCATCAATTGTGCCAGTTGTTAAGTAGGTCATCCCACGACCAACCCAATTTTACAGGTTTTGGCAGTGACCGTCCGTTAGGCAAATTACCATAAAAGAATGACAGAGTTGGAAGGGACCTTAGAGGTCTTCTAGCCCAACCCTCTGCTCAAGCAAGAGATCTTTTACCATTTCCAGTCAAGGGGCTATCCGGTCTCTTCTTAAAAGCCTCCAGTGTAGGAGCACCCACAACTTCAAAAGACAAGCAGAATTAACCATTGATTAATTGTTCTCATGGTCAAGAAACAAACAAACGCTACGCTCATTAAGCAAAGTCAACGTCTGCAAGGGGTGTTCCTGTTGGAAACCGGAAGTGGATTCTGATTTCTGGCCCCCAAAAAAGCCACTGTAAATGGTGGTCATTTGGCTGTAGGATGCTGCAAATGGCTGTAAATGCAGACTGACTGTCGAATGCCCAAAATACGATCACATGAGCACAGGTGGAGGCCCTGCTATCAGAACTTTGAACATGTACCTTTTGGAGAGTCCATTGAAACTTCAAACATTAACTAAGCAACCAGTCATAAACTCAGGACTCCCTCTCTCTCTCTCTCTCTCTCTCTCCCCCTCTCCCTCTCTCTCCACCTTCATCTCTATCTCTTGTCTAGCTATCTCTACCTGTCTCTGTCTACCTCCCTATCTTTATCTCTCTATCTATCTCTATATGTCTCTGTCTGTCTGTCTGTCTCTATCTACCTATCTCTTGTCTCTGTTTCTGTCTCTCTGTCTCTATCTGTCTGTTTATCTTTATCTATCTACCTACCTCTATATGTCTCTATATGTCTCTGTCTGTCTGTCTGTCTCTGTCTGTCTGTCTATCTACCTATCTATCTATGTGTCTCTCTATCTATCTCTGTATGTCGGTATATATCTATGTCTCTGTCTGCCTCTCCCTCTCTATCTTTGTCTGTCAGTCTCTCTCTCTCTTTCTCTCTCTCTCACCTTCATAAGAACCTTAAACCCAAAATAAACTCTAGCTAAAAATAAGCCAGGAACAAACCCTTGCTAATCCTGATGTTTTTCCATGATGCTCACATAAGAGATTCCAGGACAGAAAGAATGAGATCCATCCCACATTGAAGGAGACTGTGGGTGATTTCAAGAAATGATATAAAATCTATTTTGGAAAAACCCAGCTCTCTTTCCATTGATAAAATATGAAATTTGACAGCATGCCACGCTGTCAACAGTTACGTTTAAAAGAATGCAGATATATAGCTGCTTTATATCTCTGTCTGCATTTGGAAACTTTGTTGGTATAAATGTTGAAAAATACGCATTTTTAGTTCAACTCTGAAAAGTTCTAAATTATCAGCAAGCATATGTCAGATTGATACAAGGAGAACTGCATTCCAATTCTGGAATAAGAATTAATGCATCCAGTGCTTAGTCACCAAATCTTAACTTTGGAGCATTTTAACATTTATACAGCTGCTATTTATTGTTCATTGCCACTCAGTCTTTCCTTGAAGCCATATTTATTCCCAATTCAATTCAAAATGCTGACTCTGGGCTAAAAAGTTCAGAACGAGTCTTTGACTGGTAAAATTAGATGAGGAAGACTATCTTAGGATGCATGGAGGGTCTGTCCCACAACACCTAATGGTCTAAAAGTACAGCTTTTTGTGAGTTGTTCTCCTTTTCTATAACCTTCTCCCAGAACAAAGACAGCTGCCCTCCTCCACTGTGTAAAAGACAATTTAAGAAATGTTTGTCCCCTCCAAAGACTGATAACTGCCCAGGCTTAAGCCAACTTCAAGTTAGCCACTGTATCAATTTATTTACTCCTTAAAACTCTCACTGTGTTTATCTCAGATTAACCCAAAGAGCGCATTATTCCTTTCACCCTTCCGAGATCAGTAAAATGACGACCCAGGTTGTTAGGGGCAATATGCGGCCTCTGTAAACCACTTAAAGAGGGCTGTAAAGCACCGTGAAATGGTATATTGTGCTATTGCTATTATACTGCAACAGTTTTTGAATTAAGGTACATAAATATCCGCTAACTTTTAAAAAAAATTGGGATCAAAAATGTGTAAAAAAAAATCCCAGATGGAAATTTCCATAATGTTCAGATCGATTTTATTCACAAAGTTGTGGCTCCTGCAGCATCCGCCTTGTGATCAAGATTTCCAATGCACCCTGCCAGATTCCCACAAATAAAGTCAGTGGGGAAGCCAGCAGGAAATCGAAAATTGCTCCCACTCTCACTGCATGGTCATTCTGTTTTCTGTTTAGATAAACAAATATTGACTTGCTATCGAAGTTGGTCTGCTGGTGCAATTATTTTTCTATTGAGGATACCTATACTTCTTAAACGATCACAAGACCACCCAGTACAGGTAATCCTCATCTTACAACCACAATTGAACCCAAAATTTATCTGGCTAACTGACACATTTGTTAAGCGAGTTTGTTTGGCTAACTGATACATTTGTTAACCCCATTTTGACCTTTATGGCCACCATTATTAAATGAACCACTGCCCTAATTAAGTTAGTAACATGGTTGTTAAGTGAGTCTGGCTTCTCCATTGACTTGGCTTGTCAGAGAGTTGCAAAAGGGAATCATATAGTACCCCAGGACACTGCAAACCATCATAAATATGAGTCAGTTGCCAAACATCTGCAATTTGATCACATGCTCATTGGGGATGCTTGCAATGGTTGTAAATATGAAAAAAAATGGTCATAAGTCACTTTTGTCAGTGTTTTGGTAACTTCAAATCATCACTAAATGAACCATTGTAAGTCAACGACTACCTGTATTCGAGTAAAAGAAAAACAACGTCAGCCTAAAACTTGATATTTATTCTGGGATGCATTAGACTGCACTGCCTTTCATGGCTAACCCAATGGGTTATTTTAATTTTAATTCTGGTCAATGATTTCATAACGCCCGAAATGTTCTTTTTTATTATTATTATTGTCTCATCAGTTGCTACTTTATCGTTGCTTTTTTTCCTTCTCCCCCCAATGGGAATCATGGTTAAGGGTTCTGTGAGGAGAGTTACACAAAATAACAACCGTTGTACGTTCAACTACAATGACACCTACAAGCAATCGTGCTTGCGAGTGTGCTAGCTTTGGTTCTACAGGCAAACGCCAATTTCCTGTCCTCAAACTCCAGCAAAGAAGTTGTGGCTTTCCTAACTTCTTGCAGTTTTCCTGTATACCCAAGTTGGAAGACATGAGACTTGTAATCAAAGAGGGCAGGGAGGCAAACAGAAAGCACCACAAACAAAACAATGGCACCCCTTTCTGCCTCCCCCACACACACACAAATCCAGCCTCCGTTTCTTCGTAGAAAATCCTTCTTCAACCTTTCTTCCAATCAAACCCAAAGTGGAACCGTAGACGCTGTGTTAGGAATTTTGAGAATTCTGAGAACTTTTAAATGGAATATGCAATTAAAAGTCAGAAGCTGCTCTTTTTGGTTTGACGGAGAAACAGATTGGGGAGGAAAAAGTAGCGTGGACTTTTGTTTTTATAGATGCTGAGCAAGATGCTGAGACCCTAGAAAGCATGCAGAGAAGAGCAACGAAGATGAGAGGTCTGGAGGCCGAATGCTATGATGAACAGTTGCTGGAACTGGGAATGTCTACCCTATGGAAGAAAAGGGTTAGGGCAGGGATCCTCAAACTTGGTGACTTTTAAGACTTGTGGACTTCAACTCCCAGAATTCCCTAGCCAGCAAGGCTGGCTGGGGAATTCTGGGAGTTGAAGTCCACAAGTCTTAAAGTCACGATGTTTGAGGACCCCTGGATTAGGGGAATGACAACAGTCTTCCGCTAGCTGGTTGAAGATGAGGAGGGGAAGAGGGAAAGAGAATTCACTGGCCCTCTTAGGCACCATGAAAGAAACTACTGCGTCCAACTTTGGTCACTAAAATAGAATTAGAATTAGAATAATAGAGTTGGAAGGGACCTTGGAAGTCTTCTAGTCCAACCCCTTGAATACAATGCTGAGTCCCTAGAATACATGCAGAGAAAAGCAACAAAGATGATTAGGTGGCTGGAAGCGAATTTGTTTGATGAATGGTTGCAGGAAGTGGGAATGTCTGGTCTAGTGAAGAGAAGGACTGGGGTGACATGACAGTCTTCCAATATTTAAGGGTCTGTCACAGAGAAGGGTGAGGGGTCTATTCTCCAAAACAGCAGAGGGCAGGACAAGAAGTAATGGGTGGAAGATCATTGAAGAGAGATCCAACCTAGAACTAAGGAGAAATTTTCTGACAGTGAGAAGTTAATCAACGGAATATCTTGCCTTGTGAGTTGGGTTTTTCCTTCTTCAAAAACAGACCAGACCACCATTTAACTGGGATGGTATAATGCCTTGAGGAGGGGATTGATCTAGATAGAAGACCTCCATGGTCTCTGCCAGCCCTACATTTCTATCATCTATATCTAGAAATAGAAGAACTCACAATATATTCACAACGGAAAGAATGGAGGGTGAAGTTAATGGAGTTGGCAAAATCGACAACTTTGATTCTTTTTTAAAAAAAAAAATTACTTACCCAGCTTTGTTTTTACTTAGAAACCATTCTTGCATATTTTTTGTTTGTTTGAAAGAAACCAATTTTTAATCTTGGGTTTTAATGATTTAGGGTTGTTGATGATGTTTGTTAAGGCTTATTCTAAGTTTAAAGATTCATTTATTTTTAGGTTTTGATCTGTATGGAAGAAAAACATCGGTCTCGCTACAGAGAAGGTAAAATTGAAATCCTCCTGATTCACTCATAGATCACTGGATCTAAAAAAAAACCTTGTATATTAGACTTGACTGAAACTCATCATCAAGCCATTTGAGGTAAATTTCAGGGCCTCCAAACATATCCAGACTGGACCACAATAAGAATTTGCGGGCATCTTGTCCTCAACCATTCAAACATCATTTGAAAATCCACCCCTTCACTTCTGAGTGCCAAGGACTGCTCATTTCAGCTTTTCACCTCCTTTCTCCTTTTCTTTTCACTGGGTACAGTTTCACATTATATTTTTAACGTTTTGTTTATCATGTGTGTGTTTTTACATTTTCCAAACTGCTTCAGGAGGCTTTGATACAGGAAACAAGAATAATATACACGAAGGGATCCCTTATTCTACGCAAGAAAAATCACAACAGCTAATTGGATCGATTTTCAAAACGCCAGTGAGAACATGCAAAAATGCCAGCCAAAGGAAATAATCCTCTGTATATAGTGTTTCTTGTTTCCAGACCTCCAGTCCAGGGGTCTCCAACCTTGGCAACTTTAGGACCTGGGAGTTGAAGTCCTTAAGTCTTAAAGTTGCCAAGGTTGACCCCTGCTCCAATCGGCCATGATTTATCAGGTCTCTTTTCAATCTGCTCCTTATCTGACAGTTTAGGATAGCAATTTGCAGAAAATACGACTTCAGCAACAGCGTGGTCAACGAATGCCCTGGAATGCCCTACCTCACTCCGTTGTTACAGCCTCAACCCATTGTAGCTTCAACCTCAAGCGGTCTATCATGGACCTCACCCCCATTCCTAACAGATCCTTAAAGGTGGTGTGCATAAGCGCACTAGCGTGCCTACCGTCCCTGTCCTACTGTCCCCATTTATCTGTATTTACTCCCTTGGTTCTTGTTTATGTTCATACTTCTACTTGTTATCTTGCACATGTTTGACAAACAAATAAATAAATTAAAAATAAAGTGCTGGTCTTGCCCTAGGCAAGAAAGGTGATTGGGCCAAATCACCGTTTGCCTGGGAGTTCCAGTCCTACCTTGGACGTGAAATCCTGCTGGGTGACTTTGAGCCAGGAGACAATGAGTTCTAGTTCTGCCTTAGACATGAAAGCTAGTTGGGTGTTTGGGGACCAATTACCAGAAGGCGGTGAGTTCTAGTTCCTAGGTGTGAAAGCTGGCTGGGTGCTTTGCGCCAATCACCAGGAGATGGTGAGTTCTAGTCCCATTTTAGGCCTGAAAGCCAGCTGGATGACCTTGGGCCAATCCCTCTCTCTCTCTCTCTCTCTCAGCCCAACCTCTTTGAGTTATCGATAAAAATAATAAAGGCAGGTTATCAATAAATAACTTTTACATGAGCTGTATATTAGCCATGCTTTACAACTTAGCATAATATGCAAAATTGGGCATGCAGTCCTAAGAAATAATTCATTTATTTGAAATCCATTTGCCGCTTCTAGTTCTTTCCTTCCAGGCTTTTTTTTTTTTTTTAAATAACATTCCTGATGTGTCCTGAAGTTTTTCCACTTACTATGGACTAACTTTTTTTTTTAACAGCCGTAGAATGAAACTTGGCTCAGTGCGTGCCTGCTTATCTGAGTTATAAACCCTCTTCCGTAGAGCCATGATGGTGAACCTATGGAATGTGTGCCTGAAGTGGCACGCAGAGCCATCTCCGCCGGCCTGCGAGCTGTTGCCCCAGAGCAGGTTCTACTGTGCAGGCACTGCCCACCCATTAGCTGATCGTTGGCTAGCTGCCACACATGTGCCAGGTGCAGAAACACACAGCGTATGTGTGGGGGTCATGTGCGCATGTGTAGGGGGCATGGCCCCCCCACATGCATTGCCTTATGACAGGAGTGGGATTCTACCGGTTCGCACCAGTTCACTAGAACCAGTTGTTAACATACTAAGCAGTTCAGAAAACCAATTGTTAGATGAAATTATTGGCCTAATCCTGTAAGGAAGGCAGGAAGGAAACATTCTGGTGTTGCTTACAGAAACTGCCTCTCCATTAACCCTTATTACATTCTTGGCAGGACTGGACTTCCTGTCTCTGGAACTTCTCTGGAGTTTTTCCCCCTCCTTTGCTGGTACTTTGCTTGTGTGGAGTGACCATTCAAAGTTACAATGGTACTGAAAAAAGTGACTTATGACCCTTTTTCACACTTACGACTGTTTCAGCATCCCCACAGTCATGAGAGGCCAGGCGAGGAGATGCGTGCCTCGATGTGAGTGATGTTGAGTTGGCCCCGCCCCGCCAGTCACATGACCACCAAGCCACGCCCACCACCTAAGCCACGCCCACAGAACCGGTTGTTAAATAATTGAATCCCACCCCTGCCTTATGGGCAGACTTTTGGCACTCGAGGTTAGAGAGATTAGCCATCACTGCCTGGGGGTGTGTGGAGTTTTATTTCATTTTGGATGTGGAGGAAAAGGAGACGGGATTCAAAGTTTCTTGAAAAGAAAAAGATGGGGGAAATGGGATGACTAAGATCTGGGGTGTGAGGGGTCAGAAGTGATGAAAAGAAACCCCTGAAGGGTTTTTTTGTGGGGGGTGGGGAGAGGCAGAATCCAGACGAAGGCCATCAAGACTCAACCGAGACAGAAGACAGGAAGAGGCTAATGAGAATGGAGACAGAGATACTACATAACCGTGGTGACGTCATGTTGGACTTACAGCCCGTTCCCCGAGCCATTCCAACACTGTGGGAGATGAGGACAAAAACTTGAGAAATAATAATGAGATGAATTTTCATGCTTGGAAACGAAAGCCTGTCAGCTTTTGAAGAGCTGTGACTAACTCTCTGCTCCGATTTCTTTTCCTTCTGCTTGGTTTTAATTGGCAGAACGGGCTGCGGAGAAGCAAGACCGGGAAAGAGGAGGCTGCCTTAAGGCAACCCTGGGAAGAGGATTTTATCAGGCTGCAGAAAGGCAACTTCGGATGCTGAATGGGATAAGACAAGATGACCCTTCCTTACTACGAGCAATCTCCAAATTTAGCCTAGTTAAGTAGGGAAGTAAAATCTGCAAAGCTGCAAAGGAAGATACTTACCAATATCTAAATATATATGTGCAAATAAATAAATGGGTGTGTGTGTTTATAAATGTGTGTGTGTGTGTGTGTGTGTGTGTGTGTGTGTGTGTAAATAAATATATAGAATAAAATAACCGAGTTGGAAGGGAACTTGGAGGTCTTCTAGTCCAACCCATTGTTTAGGCAGAAAACCCTACACCACTTCGGACAAATGGTTATCCAATCGCTTCTTTAAAACTTCCAGTGTTGCTGCAGCATTTACACCTTCTGGAGGAAAGCTGGTCCACTGATTAATTGTTCTCACTGTCAGGAAATTTCTCACATAAGAGAAAGTTACAAGAAGCAGTGGGTGGAAACTCATCGGAGGAAGATCCACTCTGGAAATAAGGAAGAATCTCCTTATTTCAGTGAGAACTATTGATCAGTGCAACAACTTGCTTCATGGAATTGTGTGTGTCCCATCGCGAGAGGTTTTCAAGAAAATAATTGGCCACCCATTTGTCTGGGATGCTATAAAGTCTCATGCCTTGAGCAGGGGGTTGGTTTAGAGGACCTCTGGGGTCCCTCCCAGCCCTGACACACTGTGATTTTAAGCAAGTAAGAAATAGGCAAAAGAAGGTAGAATCTACCAATCTACTTTTCAGAAAATTAGGGAGAGAAGAGGAGGGCTTGTATGAAAAGAACAATGAGCAGGGATAATACAGTTACTTCTTAAGCAAATACTAATGAAAAGGGATGCGGTAGCTCAGTGGTTAAGATGCTGAGCTTGTCTACCAGAAAGATCAGCCATTTGGCAGTTCGAATCCTTAGCGCTGCATAACGGAGTGAGCTTCCGTCACTTGTCCCGGCTTCTGCCAACCTAGCAGTTCGAAAGCACGTAAAAAATGCAAGCGGAAAAATAGGGACCGCTTTGGTGGGAAGGGAACCACGTTCATCCGTGTGCCTTCGGTGTTTAGTCGTGACCACATGATCACGGAGACGTCTTCGGACAGTACTGACTCTTTGGCTTTGTAACAGAGACGAGCACCGTCCCCTAGAGCCAGAAATGAGTACTATGTATGTGCGAGGGGAACCTTTACCTTTAATGAAAACTAGTACACTGGATCACTCCCATCAAATAGGGTTTGTCAAGGAGGACAAGAGGCTCAGCCACATTGACCTTCCCATGGTTGTGCCTCCTGCCTTGAAGTATAGGGATAATCTGTATATATAAATTTAAGACTGAATGCCAGGAGAGAGCAAATCCTCTCTCCTGCCAATAGGACACCATGAGTCAGCATGTTGAAGGTGGGCAGGGTGAATAATTATGCAGTGTTATTAATTTCTGCTGCTGGGTTAGTCAGACACGCGAAAGAAGACAACAGAACCAGTGATTTCATCCCAGTCACTGAGCTGGGCTGACTCATGCATCAATCACTCTGAATGCTCACCTTGACCTAATTACAGGAGTGGTTTGGTGAAGCAGAGCCACCTCCTTCCCACCAGTTGTCAATTCTACACCCAGTTAATGGGTGTGATAACAGCCTCCTGGTTTAGAAAGGGCACCTACCCAGAGTTAACGACAGAGTCACAGGGATGAGGCAGAGACAGCAGAACAGGTAGCGGAAGTAGTTTTGGTGGCTACCTGGGAAAGCAGGAAAGACATTTCAGAAGAGATTGGACTGAAATGGTATAGGGTCCCTTGGTTGAGCAACGGGTTGGACTCAAAGACCAGAATATGAAGAACGGTTGCAGGAACTGGGCCTGGCTAGACTAGTGAAGAGAAGGACCAGGGGAGACAGGAGAGCAGTCTTCCAATATTTGAAGGGTTGCCACAGAGAGGAGAAAGAGATCAAGCTATTTTCTAAAGCATTTGAAGGCCAGACAAGGAATAATGGATGGAAACTGAACAAGGAGAGATTCAACCTGGAAATAAGGAGGAATTTCCTGACAGGGAGAACCATCAACCCATGGAACAGAAGTTGCCTTCAGAAGTTGTGGGAATGTCATCACTTGAGACTGGACTGCTGTTTGTCAGAAATAGTGTAGCCTCTCCTGTTTGGGCAGGGGGCTGGACTAGATGACCTCCAAGGTCCCTTCCAACGCTGTTCTTCTGTTATTCTTCTATTAACATGACAATGGACAGGTGCATCACACACTGACAAAGTTCTGGAGTGGATCGGGACAGAAATACATCTGGTTCAGCAACCATTTCTAGCTGATAGCAAGGCAGGAAGGAGGGCCCGGTCTGTTCTCCTTGGCTCACTTCACCTTGCCTACTGATTACATACAAGAAGTCCTCAAGTTATGTGGTCATGTTATTGGCTGGGTGTGGCCAACTCAATATCACTCACATCGAGGCACGCATCTCCTCGCCTGGCCTCTCATGACTGTGGGGATGCTGCATTCCTAAAAGAATGGTCATAAGTCACTTTTTTCACTCCAAACAAGCAAAGTACCAGCAAAGGAGGGGAAAAAACTCCAGAGAAGTTCCAGAGACAGGAAGTCTAGTTCTGCCAAGAACGTAATAAGGGTTAACGGAGAGGCAGCTTCTGTAAGCAACACCAGAATGTTTCCTTCCTGCCTTCCTTACAGGATTAGCCCAGTAATTTCTTCTAACAACTGGTTCTCCCAGCTGCTTCGAATGTTAACAACCGGTTCTAGCGAGTAGCTGCGAACTGGTAGAATCCCACCCCTGCTACTGCCCTGTCATGTCCACAAATCAGGAAGTCCCCCTTGTCTCTGGTTTTGTCACTGAGCAGCTCTGAGTTTGAGAAGGGGAAGTCAAAACCTTCTATCCATTGTCTCCACGTTGTAAGACCAGCTAATCAACTCCCCCAAGGACACTTCAAGCTAGGCTGGGATTCTACATTCTCACTGCATTTTGCGAGAATACGAAGTCACATCAAGACTAAGCCAGTTGTGCGAATGTAATAATTGTGAGGAAAAGGTGGAAAGGGGTAGACATAGGCTAATACCAGGTGAAAAGAATCAGGACCACACATTAAGCTCCGGTTCTGCAGATTCGTTGCTCATCCTTATACACAAAAATCTAGTCAACTAATGGTCAACACTAATTAGCACTAAATAAGAAGCAACAGAATTCAAGAGAGGTTGGACTTGGATTGTTTGTGGAAATGTAATGATTTCAGGCTGATTACTCTCTTGACTCCACCCCCCAGGTTCTGCCTGTTCTTCCCCTACAGTTAACTTCCAAAGTAGGAATGATATACAATTAAGCTAAACATGGTTGACATCATGGAAAACCTTCTGAGAAGGACTTTTTTAGCCAGACAAACCAATCAAACTTACCATAAACACACATGCATATACATTCCACTACAATTTGTTACCAGTTCCTCACTTTCCCCCACCCCCATCCCCAAATACCAGCCATACCCTTGGAGGAAGACCCAATTCAAGGAAGAATGTTCCCAGCTCTATGCCAGGAATCTCTACAGGCTGCCAACATCCTCCAGAAGATACCCACACCTTCCTGGATCTCTCCCAGCAGTATAAACGACCATTTTCGTCATTCCAAAACTGGTCCCTTAATGGAACAAACACCGCCAATACAAATAACCACAGCCTGCTGGAAACCAAGAACAATAAATTGCTCTTAATATCAGGATACTTAAATGAGCAGAACCCTGACTTGACTCTATCTCTGAATGATCAAACCCAACAACAACAACTGATTACCCAAACCCACAAAATTATGTTTGGTCTCCCAGAGAATTCTACCCTGGGACAGGAGAAAGGTTGAACATGAAGCATTAGGGTGATCTGTCCGAGTTGCTGAATGCCCAGACATGAAGGAAAACAGTCGTAATTGAGTAGATGGGCTACATTTCATGGTGTTTGTTTATGATGGATTGAGTCCTGAGGACCAAATATCTACTCGCTAGCTTTGTGGACCGTAAAGAACAAAGTTGCTCAGAACAGTTTATGCAATGAGTTGGCGAAGAAAATAACAAATAAAATAAAACTCATGTGAGAGACTCAATAAGCCAACAACTATTGGACTGGGAACGTTTTTGTAACAGACCATACCAAGTTTTGGGGCAACGTTTCCGGCTATTAATTTCAGTGTACCATGGAGCTAATTTTGTTAAAGTACATCTAGCATCTTAACTTTTATCCAAATAGGAATAAAATGCCCAGTTTACCATTGTTATCTTTAGAGCGCTCCTGAATATCTTTCTATCTATCTATCTATCTATCTATCTATCTATCTATCTATCTATCTATCTATCTATCTATCATCTATCTATCTATCTCCAGAACTTAAAATTATATTTAAAGTACTTACTAAGCTTTCATCAGCCTCTGCTGAAATTGTCAGAGTATTAAGTTATCATTACACAGATCTTTGCCTTTATATATCATTAATCAAGTTAGCCCTTGCACGCGTGATAAGCCCTTCCAACCACCTCCCATTTGTAATTAGCTCTGTTGTTTTTGTTTCCGTCATGTTGATCAAACAATGCTTATCTCATGTTGTTGCTTTTACATACTTGCGTGTGTGTGTGTGTGTATGTAACCAACAATATATATATTTCCCCCTTATGCTTCTTTGCAATAGTATGATGCAATGTGTCAATAAATTATACATATGTTCAACAGTAGATAAAAGGACTAATTTAGCCCATTGCTTTTTTGCTGGAAAACTTGAAAAATTAAATAGTTGAAGTCCATATGTCTTAAAGTTGCCAAGTATGAAAAGTAAAGTAGCTGTACTATTAAAATGACTGGTGTTCTCCTGAATATTATACTTGTTGTGTTTGTTATGGTTTGTATTGTTTCAATGTTTTAACGGCTCTTTGATTTGTCCCCCCCCCCCCCTTAATTTTTTTCTTTTTTTTTTTTTTTTGGTTTTTTTTTTTTTAATTTTTTTACGGCTTTTTTTTTCCCCCCCCCCCCCCTTATTATTATTTTTTTGCATTGTTTAGGAGACGTTTTAACTTGGTAAGCCATCCAGGGTCATGGAAGTGAGATGGGCAACTACGCACAGTAAATTTAACAAACAAAACAGAAGAAAATAAAAAATAAAAAAGCCACTAACTCATTCTGCCATCTACTGACTGCTTTTGTATAGAAGTTCCTCCTGTTTCTTTCACAGCCTTTCCACAGCCTTTGAAAGAGATGATCATCCTTCCTTCCCAGGTAGGCAATATCACAGATTGAAGGCAACTGGACAAGCCATTGTAAGTTTACAAATAGAAGAAAAGGCTCAGCTAAATCAGCCTGCCTGTCACACCCCTGTCGGAATCTGATTCTGAGGGAGAGGCCAAGCAGCTGACAGGGAATGGGAGTGTGGCTCCATTGGCTGTGGAGGAAACTGGGGAAGGCCACAGTCCGACTGGGCAGAGCAGGGAAGAGGTAGAGCAAGGGAGAGGGAATTCAGAGGAAGATCCAGGCCCACCCCCTCTTTATCCTAGGGCATGCAGGGAGGAACAGAGAAGGGAGCAACATGAATTGTGTGGCTTACAGGGAAGGAAAAGGCCCTGATTCCCTTCATTAGCTGCAGCTGGGGACACAGTGTTTAAAAAAGGGAAGCTATTCACAGCAACGTTGTTGGAAGAAAATTGCGAGTTATCTGTTATTGTCAAGGTTTATCTGTGTTCCCAACTATGTGAGTGTTGCCGTGCTTTCAAGTCTGAAAGTCTTTCTCCTGCCCTGTCAAATTAATTATTGTTTGGATTTTTGTTTGGATTTTGTTTGGATTTTTAGTTACAGTCTGTGTGTACCTTGTTTTGGACTGAATTTTTACAGTTAAAGGCTGTTCCTGGGAGAGTTTTTTTCTCCAGTTGAAGGTAACCTGGATGTCGGGGGCAAAGTTTGAGGTATTAAAGGGACTCTTCTTGCTTATTTGACTGTGTTGCCTTTGTGCCACGCCCCGGGTCATCACACTACCTTTCAGCCTTTCCTTCCTCCATACTGAAAACCTCAGGAGAAGTTGGTTGCAGCTAGGCAAGGTACAAGTCTTGGTTGGGTTCACACAATACATCTAACTCCAAGACCAAAACAACCTATAATGGTTTAGCCAGTGCTTCCCAATGTTTTTCCCCTTCGTTAACCAAAAACGCTTTTCAAAATGTCTTATCAAACATCAAGAACTGTGCATAAATCCTTTCCTTCAGCACCATCATAACTTCAATCCGTCACTAAACCAGCGGTCATAACTCAAGGACTACCTGCATTACAGAAACAATAATCACCAAATGGTCTTTATGTCATTTCAACAAACTACCGTTGGTTATTTTACTAATGTTCACCTTAATTGGAATGACCGAGGGAGATTTTCTAATATATTTGAGGAGATGTGGCAATCTTTAAGCCAATTCACAGGTCCCTATTGTGATCGGTAAGATGTTGTGTGAGGGGGGGGAAAGACTTTTATCCAATGTGGGGTAATTTACGCAGGTTTGAGAAGCACTGGTTTAATTGGATATGGACTGGTCACAAATGTAGCAACCACTGTTTTCCACAGGGCTTTAGAAAAGGAGTAGGAGGTCCAGATAAGAGATGTTGGCAGGGATTCGGGGTGGCATTGCTAATTACATATGCGTTGCTTTAGATATTTACTGATTAGACTAAACTCTTGGTTTGCCTGGGTAAATGAGAAACAACAGTAGAAATAAATATGTGAAGCCAGTTTGTTTGCAGATCCTTTGACAAATAGCCTATTTGACCCAAAAGTGCTCTAAAGTGTTTAGGATTTGCACATTTTGAACGTATATACAGCCCAAAATTAATATAATGAATATATATACAAACTTGAAATTTGGCATGTATGTTCCTCTTGGCTTCCTCTTGTTTTTTATTTTTCTTATAAGCATCTATCTCATGTATTCAAAACTATTGTATATTTATTCTTATACCTGTATCTTGTAAGCGATTGACAATCAAATAAATACTAAAAAAAATACTAAAACATGCTCTGATGCTAAGGAGTTCTACTCCCCCTCCCCATAGGATGCTAGCCAGATGAATACCGTTGGATGCTGGTACGCAAAGGCACAATTTTTTCCCCTTATTTTCCTCCCCAAAAACTAAGCCCAATCACATAGATTCATAGCGAAGCACGGGCATATAGCTAATATAATATAATCAAATTATAGATCTGAGCAACAATCCAAACAGCTTGGAAAATAGGGACAATTGTTGTGAAATGCCAAAGGAAGGAATTTTTCCTCGTTCCATGTCTTAAATTCCTTGTCATGATTTGACTTCATGGCATTGCTTCAAATGTGATGTTTTAATGTCAAACGTGGAGTCCAGTTGGAAACAAAAGTAACGTACTGTGAGGTCTCAAAATTACTTGCTTCCAAAACACTCAGATCCTGGAAAAGTGAGTAAGAGGCCTAAGATTTGTTTATGAAATTCAACAAATCTGGTGGCAATATCATTATTCACACAGCCATCCCAATCGCATCCCACAGCCATCCGGCCCTTGTGTTGTGGTTTGTAGGGAAAAACCTAATCAAAAATGGGGGGGGGGGATGTGGTTTGGTGGAACGCTGGAAGAATCTAAAGATCTAGGACAAGTCATCCTTAAGGACATCGTGCTGAGTCATTTTCTTGCATGAAAAGCCAATCAGAGGAATGAAAGAGCATTCCTAGCTTTTGACAATCTTGTTTCTGGTAAAAAGGCCAGATTTCAAAATATCCAGCTTAATATTGGCCTAACTGAGATCCTCAGAGATATGGCTTGTAATCGAAAAGAAATAATCTTGAATAACTGTCATTTAATGTCTATGAAGATTCCAGGTCATCCAGGTCATGGTTGTCCCAAAAGTGCTTTTTTTCAAGAAGTAACTGGACATTTCTCTTCTCATCCAAGAAGCTTCTTCAGCTCTGACTGAATGGTGGGAATAGAAGGATTTATTCTCCTTGCAGAGAGCTGGTCATTTGTGTTACTCAGGTGACCCTGAAAACACAGACAAACCTCCAAGTGGCCTCAACAACTTTCTAAAAGAATGCAAATGACCAGCTCTCTGCAAGGAATATAAAGATAGATAGATAGATAGATAGATAGATAGATAGATAGATAGATAGA
>NW_020769332.1:8518238-8529233 GCF_900518735.1 Pseudonaja textilis | reverse complement strand
AGGAAGGAAGGAAGGAAGGAAGGAAGGAAGGAAGGAAGGAAGGAAGGAAGGAAGGAAGGAAGAAGAAAGGAAGGGAGGGAGAAATGGAGGGAGAAAGAAAAACAAAAAGGAAGGAAGGAAGAAAAAAGAAAAGGGAGGAAGGAAGATTCTCCTTGTATCTCATGCCTGTTCATCCTGAAGTTTAACATCAACATTTAAAAAAAGGACTCTCTCAACAGAACAATCAGCGCTCGCCCTAAAGGGCTGGCTCAGAGAAGTAGATTTCAGCTCCCAGAATCCCCTAGCCAAAAAAGCAATTGGGAAGAATTCTGGGAGCTGAAGTCCACACATCAACAAGACATGGACCTTCAGGAAAGCTTCTTACTATTAGGTGCTTGGAGTTCTGACATCTGTTGCGTTATTTTGGTCCAAGATCATTTTCACCTTGTCAAGGAGGACTGCTAAGAAACCCATAAAGCTCCGATGAGAGAAAGAAGACAGGTTGGCCTGGACTTCCTTTTAGTGCCTCATTCTTTCTTAACAACAACAAAAAAATAACCCTCCATACAATTTTCAGTGTGGATTGAACAGCTAGTGAAGAATGGTAACTGTCCCCTGTATTGGTCATGGTCCATTAAACAGGAATTTATATATACAGGTAGTCTTCGAATTACAATATGTCATTTGAGGGCTGTGTGAAGTTACAATGATACTGAAAAGGACTTTTTTTCACACTTGTGACCGGCGCAGCATCCCCGTGGCCATGGGATCAAAATGTAGACGCTCGGCAATTGACTCATATTTATGACGGTTGCAATGTCCTGGAGTCACGTTGATCTGTTTTTGTGACCTTCTGACAAGCAAATTCAATGGGGAAGCCAGATTCACTTAACAATCGTGTCACTAATGTAACCAGTGATTCACTTAATAACTGTGGCAAGGAAGGTTGTAATAGGAGGACAAAAAAATCACTTAACACCAAACGTAAATTTGTGGCTCGGTTGCAGTCGTAAGACAAGGATTACGCCGTTAAATACACAGGGAAACATCATATCAGTTAGAATTAATTTAAGGTCATTTTAATTCAAGTGAAATCAAAATGAAATCGAATCAAATGCAGTTCTTCTCTTGGTTTTATTCAGTTCACTTTCCAAGAACTGTCTGCTTTTTGGATTACATCCCAGCACATCGGTTAAAGGAGTAGATTTTTAGCACATGTGCACACATGCACACACAATAATCCACAGACCCAAGGGCAGGACCAATGTCTACCCCATAATATTTCTAAAATTATTAGAATACTTTTCTTATTTGACATTGCAATTAACAGGGTTAAGAGGGTGTGAGGATATTTCACTCCACTTCTGTCTAATCTTCTTGTTCTAAGTCAATATTTAATTGTGTAATATTACTGTCCCCCGGCTATAACCAATGGGTGGGACAGAAACTGAAATCTGTGATGTATTAAGACTCAGGAACATCTTGACATGCACCAGTGACCCAGGAACATGGTAATTAGGATGTAAAAGAGGTGAAGATGCAAGACAGATCACAGTGGGAATCAACAGCTCCAGGGCAGTAGGCACTCACAAACTTGAAAAGGGAGGAAGACTCAGAAAAAGCTGACAGGTGGGTGGAAAAAAACAGCCAGGTGAAGCAAAAAATGAACTCAGATTGCCAGACTGAAGACATCATCATCATCATCATGATTACCATCATCATAATCATCATCACTGTGATAAATGATAAACATTAAGGTTGACTCAGCCTTCCGTCCTTCCGAGGTGGTTAAAATGAGGACCCAAATTGTTGGGGGCAAGAGGCTGACTCTGTAAACCACTTAGAGAGGGCTGGAAAGCACTATAAAGTGGAATATAAGTCTAAGTACTAATCCTTCCTTCCTTCCTTCCTTCCTTCCTTCCTTCCTTCCTTCCTTCCTTCCTTCCTTTCTTTCTTCCTTTAATTTCCTTTCCCCTTCTTTCCTTCCTTCCTTTCTTTTTCTTCCTTCCTTTAATTTCCTTTCCCCTTCCTTCCTTCCTCCTTTCTTTCTTTCTTTCTTTCTTTCTTTCTTTCTTTTCTTCCTTCCTTTAATTGCCTTTCCCCTTCCTTCCTTCCTTTCCTTCATTCCTTCCTTCCTTCCTTTAATTTCCTTTCCCCTTCCTTCCTTCCTTCCTTCCTTCCTTTCTTTCATTCCTTCCTTTAATTTCCTTTTTCCTTCCTTCCTTCCTTTTCTTCCTTCCTTTAATTTCCTTTCCCCTTCCTTCCTTCCTTCCTTTCGTTCCTTCCTTTAATTTCCTTTTTCCTTCCTTCATTCCTTCCTTCCTTCCTTCCTTCCTTCCTTTTCTTCCTTCCTTTAATTTCCTTTCCCCTTCCTTCCTTCCTTCCTTCCTTCCTTCCTTCCTTCCTTCCTTCCATGGTGCACAGTGTTTAGAATGCAGAAGTGCAGGCTGACTCTGCCAACTGCCAGCAATTCGATCCTGACTGGCTCAAGGTTGACTCTGCCTTCCCACCTTCCAAGGTTGATAAAATGAGGACCCAGATTGTTGGGGGCGATAATGCTGATTTTGTAAACCGCTTAGAAAGGGCTGTAAAGTACTCTGAAGCTATATATAAGTCTAAGAGCTACTGCTATTAAGAATTATAGCTTAGCAACCCACAAGAAAAAAACTGCAATATTGATAAGTGATTGCAACAGAAATTCTGGCCCCAATTGTAATCCGGGACTATCTGGATCACTGGGAAATTTTGCCTTCCACAAAAGTCTAATGGCCAACTCAGTTCTTGCAAGCCAACTCCTCTCAAAAGTCTTCCCTGTTTTCTCTCGCAAAATTACACTCTGCCCCACTTAGAATATAAAAAAATAGAATTGGAAGGGACCTGGGAGGTCTTCTAGTCCAACCCCCTTCTCAAGCAGGAAACCCTATACCATTCCAGATAAATGGATGTCCAATCTCTTCTTCAAAACCTCCAGCGATGGGGTGCCCAGAACTTTCTGGAGGCAAGCTGTTGATCTGAATAATTGCTATCATCCAAGAAACTTCTTCAGGATAGTGGGGAATGGTAGTGGGGAATTGACCAAATAAAGGAGTATAAATCCTTCCATTCTCCCAACATCCAGTCAGAGCTGAAGAAGCTTCTTGGATGAGAAGGGAAACATCTTCAAAAGAACAAACAAGAAAGTCCAGTTGCCTCCTGAAAAAGCACCTTTGGGACAAGCCCATGATCTGGATGACTGAGAAGCTCTACAGATTCATTGTCAGGAAATTTCTCCTTGGTCCTAGGTTGCTTCTCTCTTTGATTAGTTTCCATCCATTGATTCTTATCTTGCCCTTGGGTGTTTTGGAGAATTGGTTGATCCCCTCTTCTTTTCAATAGCCCCTTAGTTATCGGAACACTGCTATCATGTCACCCCTAGTCTCTCTCTCTTTTTAGATTAAATATACCCAGTTCCTGCAATGGTTCACCATATGTTTTAGTCTCTAGACCTCTGAGCTTCCTTCTTCAATCATAGCTAAGAGGGAGACAACATAGGTAAAGGTAAAGGTTCCACTCGCACATATGTACTAGTCATTTCTGGCTCTACGGGGTGGTGCTCATCTCCATTACAAAGCCGAAGAGCCAGCGCTGTCCGAAGACGTCTCCGTGGTCCTATGGCCGCCATGACTAAATGCCGAAGTCGCACGGAACGCTGTTGCCTTCTTACCAAAGGGGTCCCTATTTTTCTACTTGCATTTTTTTACATGCTTTCGAACTGCTAGGTTGGCAGAAGTCGGGACAAGTAACGGGAGTTCGCTCCCATTACGCGGCGCTCGGGTTTCGAATCGCCGAACCGCCAACCTTTCTGATCAACAAGCTCAGCGTCTTAGCCCCTGAGCCACCACATCCCTTGGGGAGACAACATAGGAGCCTTTAAAAAAATAATAAAATCAGGGAAGTCCCTGCAATTCAACATCTCGGAATGAACCAGTGCTAAATGGCTAGCAGTTTTTTCAATATCCTTCTCAGCGGTTTAGTGGAAAACAGCCGCTAATTAAGGCAACTGGCCAACAACCGTCTGATCAACGGATGAATGGTTGCCATGCAAGGTTGATCTCACTGGCTCCCGCTCAGACTTGTACAGTGACGGTTTCCATGGTTCCCTGAGCCCAGGGCTGATTGCAAAAAATGCTTTTCGATGCAACAATGGCTTTCTTTCCATCTGCCTCCCTTCCACTTGCCCTGCCGGACCATTCCTCCGTTCCTGATTGGCAGCATCAGGACCAAAATGGTGCCTCTCTGGGGGGACCTTGAAGGCAGACCTGGAAAACAGACGAGCTGACAGGGATGGAAAACCCAGCAGGTTCTCAAGCCCCGGCTTAATCCCCACAAAGTCCCTGCCTGCGGATGGAAATCCTGTGACATTATGAGCTTCTGCTCGGCCATGAAGCATCTGCCTCTCTTCAAAGCCTCCTCAGAAAAGGGCTTTGCGAGTCATCCTCAGCTGCGGTTTGTCAGCTGCAGCACAAGTCTCCAGACTGCCACCAGCCTCTTCTTCATCCACGGCTTTGGTCGACGCATTTCGGGGGTTGTGTGGCTCCTTGGAGGGCAGCCCGGTTTGTCTACTCATTTACAGCAGCTTTTCCCAGTTCCGCTCAGCTTATAGGGTGGAGCCACTCAGCGCGAGAAGATGAAGATGGGATGGAAGTTCTGCAGCCCAATGACCCGGCCCAGTTATTCCAGAGGTCAGGGGAGAAGCTTTGCAGACCAGATGAAAAGGATGGAAGAATTGCAGGATGGTGAATAAGGCGTCTACGGACCTAGACACTTCGGAAGGCAGGTCTGAAGCAGACATAAGTGGCTACCAAGTGGAGAATCTCTGTTTTGGGTCCCAACCTGTGATGGTTGACCAAATCAAGGCTCTGTGTCCCTCCAATCAAAGCGATGAATCTTCGAGGCATCAGATCCAATGGAAGAAGACACCTAGGAACACAGTGTCTATGGACACAGAGACTTCGGAAGGCTGGGCCAAAGCAGACATAAATGGCTGCCGAGGGCAGGGTCTCTCCTTTGAATCCCAACCTCTGACCTTTGACCAAATAAAGGCCCTCAAATGAAACCAATGAATCTTGGGAACACGTTGGATCCAGGGATGGGCTTCAAAAATTTTAGCAAAGGGTTCTCTGCCTGGTTGCTGGGTGGGCGTGGCCATGGTGGGCGTGGCCTAGTCAGCCTCCTGCAACCTGGTGGGGGGTGGTTTTACCCTTCCTGGGCTCCCGAGGCTTTCCTCGAACCTCCGGAAGGGCGAATATGGCCTCCCCGGGGTCCAGGGGCTCTCTGGAAGCTGGAAACGGGCCCATTTCCGGCCTTACCAAACTTCCCGGAGGCCCAATTTTCACCCTCCCTGAACCTCCGTGCGTGGCCCGCTCTTACCTGCATCCAAAACGGGCCACATGGGGACTCCTGGGGGGGGAGGGGAGGGGTGGGCCAGGAGTGGGATTTGGGCGTTCTCCGAACTGCACAGTATCTTAGCTAGGGGCTCTCCTGAACCCCCAGCAGCCCACCCCTGATTAGTTCCAATGGAAGAAAACCTTCCATGGGACATTTATCCTGGTGCTATCTGAAGTCCTTAATTCATCTCAAAATGAACACACACAAGATTCTCAGGCTGGTGTGGTATGGCGCCCTATTTTGACCTTAAGATGAGAATCTCAAACATAGGTGCACACTTGCTGCTCAGCCCTGATTTAAGTGCGCCAATAAACCATTGGTGGTTTTCTAAAACAAGCCGTACATGACTCGGCTCTCACAGCACAACCAGCGAAACCCAGTCAGACCGCTGGGCAATGTGTGATCCAGCCTCACATCCAGAGGCCCTCATCCGTTAGGAATCTTAGCTTTGGCAGAAGGTTGGCTTAGGCTCTATGGTGTGCGGGCCCATTTGTGACCCCTTGGAGGAATCTCAGATACTTTGAACAGTCACTAAATGAACTGTGTAAGTCGAGGACTATCCGTAGTCAATTTGGGATAAAAATTATCTGGTTTACCCTGTTTTTTCCTCCCAAGAAGCCCAGCGAACAGGACAACTGTTTCCCAGCTCCTGAGTTGCAGTCACTACTGTGTTCTTCAGGAGTCAGGCCGCATCCAAACGGAATAAAATAACATTATTTTTTTTTTTAAAAAAGAGGCTGGCTTTCTTTCCATGCGAAGTTCACACGGTTCTTTCTCCGATTTCCTGCCCCACTGAAAAACCCAAATTACCCCCACACCCCACCTGCTCTCTCTTTTTTTGCTCCGGAGAGTGACGTACACTTGAAGAAGACAAAAGTTCAGCCATGCGCCAAGCATGACAACATGAACTGACCAAAATGTTCCCTTCCATCAAAGCTTCTGTCTGCAGTTCTAATGCGCTTACTTAAGTGGCCGTCCCACCTGTTCCAGCTGACAACCAAGAGAGGAACATCTCACAGCTGCCAGGCGGGCCTTCTCCCCGCCCTTCCTTTTCTCTCTCTTTCCTCCCCCTCCCTCCGCCCATCAATTTCCTAAGTGTGACTGCAGACACAAACACTGGGTGGAAAAAGGATTCTTTTTTTTTTAATGATGAAGAAGAAGATGGCGAGAAATTTGGACAGGCGATCTCTCCTGCCCTCCAGAAGGGCCATTGAGTGATTTATTTTATTTATATATTTTGTCAAGCATGTATTAGATAACAAATATAATTAATTACGTGATTATGATTACATGAAAGAGGTACAAATAAAAGGGAGACATTAGGACAGGGACGGTAGGCATATTGGTGCGCTTGTGCATGCCCCTTATAGACCTCTTAAGAATGGGTTGAGGTCAACAGACGGTCTGGGGTTGAAGTATTTGGGGTTGGTGAAAGAAGAAACCACAGAGTCGGGTAGATTATTCCAGGCATTGACCACTCTGTTGCTGAAGTTGTATCTCCTGCGGTCGTGTTTGGAGACATTTACCTTCTATCTATTTTGTGCTTGTGTATTGTTGTGATTGAAGCTGAAGTACTCGTTGACAGGTAGGACATTGTAGCAGATAATTTTGTGTACTATGCTTAGGTCAGACCGAAGGCAGCGTAGTTTTAAGTTTTCTAAGCCCAAAATTTCAAGTCTGGTGGCATAAGGTGTTCTGTTGCGAGTCGAGGAGTGGAGGATTCTTCTCGTGAAATATCTCTGGACTCTCTCGACTGTATTAATGTCCGATATGCAGTGCAGGTTCCAGACAGATGAGCTGTATTCGAGAATTGGTCTAGCAAATTGTTTGTGATTTGCGCTCGTCTATGTTCCACACAATCTGTTCGGTGACTTCTGTGTGTCTGGAAGGATGGGGAGGGACTGGCTGTTTACCGCCAGCCGATGCCAACTTGAGTCATCTTCCAAGATGTGCCGAATCCATCTCATCTGCTCGATTATAATCCGAGAATGAACACACGCACAGAACCAGTGTGGATGCCAGAGAAATGGGGGGGGGGGTGAGTCCTCCTCTATGTTTTCCCATGCTGTATTGTCTGCCTATGGGTGGAAAGTTTGGGAGACCAGATCCTGGGCTTGTCACCTGTGGCTTGTCACCTGCCCTATGACTTCCCTTGATCCCTTTGTGTTCCCTATGACTTTTTCTCTGCCCAAACTCCGCAGAGTCCCTGGGCTAACTGCTTGCTAGCCTCTAAAGAAAAGACAAGCAATGATACAACTATTAAAAAGTCTGGTTTTTAAAAAAAATTGATGGATTCCTCTATTACAGTGGTTGCTAACCAGTGGACCAGGGACCACTGGTGGTCCATGAGAAAATTTTGGTAGTCCGCAGAGAAATGTCCCCCCCCCCCAAAAGTAATTAATCCAGGCTGCATGGGAACACAAGGCTGCACCGCCCACATGGCCTGCCCACCCCCTGGCCCCCACCCTTCGACCGAGTGCAAACCTTACCTTGAGTAGAGCCACGCGAGTTGGAACTGGAAGGTAAGACCAACAGTGGGGGAGGGAAATCCGCCCCGGGGTGGCTTGCTGACGTTGGTGGGAAAGTCGGTCCCATATTCCAGAGCTGCAGGAGTCACAGGACTGGCCCTTCAGTCATCCCAAAGCACCTCCCCCAGTCCATGGCAGGCCGGTGCACCCAGGTAGAGGAGTAGCTACTCCAGGATGACCAAAGGGCCAGTCCTGTGACTGCTGCAGCTCTGGAATATGGGACCAACTTTCCCACCAATGTCAGCAAGCCACCGTCAGTCAAAATTCATATTAGTGGTCCGCGGGATTTAAAATTATGAGTTTGGTTGTCCCTGAGGTCCAAAAGATTGGTGACCCCTGCTCTGTTAAAACAGACTCTGCCACAATAGGGAGCAGAATTTTCATGGCTAAGCAAGGGGTCTGTTAACGAGTTGTTGATTTTAAGACTTGCTTGGCTGCATTCATTAAGTGAATCGGGCAATTGTTATGTGAATCCAGCTTACCCCGCTGACTTTGCTTGTTGGAAACAGCTTGGGAAGGTCCCAAAAGGTGACCTTGGGTGGCTGTAACCATTGGAAATACATGCTGGTGGCCAATTTTGAACCCGTGACTGCGAGGGTGCCATAAATCTAAGGATCAGTAAATAAAGTATGAGTTAGTGGGGTGATAGAAGAATTTCCAATACCATCTGAACACAAAGAACAGTGTTTTTTGAGAGTTCACTCCATCCCTGGTAGATTTTTGATCTTGTCCATTTTCCCTAATTCCCAAATGAAAATGTAACAAATGGATGCAATTTGCACTTATTAAGAGTCCACTTATGGTGGGAAACTGGTATGACGTGCTCTGCTAGAGAGAGGTTCCGGAAGAGAAATCCTCTGGACCCAGTGACCGACCCAGATTGGATACTATGACATTATCCTGGGACATGTACGTTAGTTCTAACCGAAGTCCAAACAAGTCCACCATCACAACTCTTCAGTAGAGTGTGGTGAGAAAAGAAAGGAGGCGGGAAAAGGAGGAGTGAAAGAACTAAGAAAGTAAAATGAGGTGAGCAGAGGAGGCGGGGTGGGAAAGACACCATAAACATTTTGGAGGACATTAAGTCATCCTCGGGGCTATTCTTCTTCTGGCTGGTTCGGTGGGGTTGTGAAAGGAGAAATCTGATCGGCCTTTAACTGTGGAATGCATGAAAATGACAACTGCGCATAACTAGTAAAGCGTCTACAACCGGTGTTCAGCAATCAGCTAGAATTGCACGAATAATCGGCATGTTTCATGCGTGAGCTCATTCACAAGATAATACTCTTTTGTGATCCTCCCTAATAAGAATTTATTGCGTGCTCAATCAATGCAAAAAGAAGAAGGGAAAAAAAGCAACCCTCTTCTTGCCTTAGCCTACAGAGAAAGGCTCAGGACTGCAGTCAACTCAGACTAAAAATCAAAGAAAGCCAAGAGCATGACAGAAGATTAACCACCCCAATTCCCACCCTACCCCCAAACGTTGACAGGGGTTTGAGGTATAATATATCAAGAGCTCTGTGTTTCCTACACACAATAACACGATTCTTTATCCCTGGTGCTCCTTTTATATAAATATAATTCTAACAATCACATTTCATCTCATCAAATTATTAAAGCAGATGGGGTCCACAACTTATAACTACTTATAACCATGTGCTTAGCAATACATGGAGGCTAAAATATAGGAAGAACGGTTGCAGGAACTGGGCATGGCTAGTCTAGTGAAGAGAAGGACCCGGGGAGACAGGAGAGCAGTCTTCCAATATTTAAGGGGCTGCCACAGAGAGGAGGAAGGGGGTCAAGCTGTTTTCTAAAGCCCCTGAAGGCCAGACAAGGAATAATGGATGGAAACTGAACAAGGAGAGATTCAACCTGGAAATAAGGAGAAATTTTCTGACAGTGAGAACAATCAACCCATGGAACAGAAGTTGCCCTCGGAAGTTGTGGGAGCGTCATCACTTGAGGCTTTCAAGGAGAGGTTGGACTGCCATCTGTCAGAAGTGGTGTAGGGTCTCCCGCTTGGATGGGGGGTTGGACAAGGTGCCTTCCAACTCTGATTATCTGTTAACAATCTGTTACCAATTGTTGGAAGTTACAACAGCACTGAAAAAAAAATTCCATCCCCTGGTTCTGGCACTTATGGCCAGGCAGACTTATGATGGTGAGGGGTGAGGAAGAAACTCAAGGCTGCTCTGCCTTGCTTCTCTTTGGGATCAGCAGAAAGCAAGAGGGAAACTTCATCAGGGCTTTCAAGATTCCGTTGCAGGGAGTCCTTGACTCACGACCGTGACTGAGTCCAACTTTTCTGTTGCTAAGCAAAGACAGCGGTGAAGTCAGTTTTGCCCCGCTTTTCTTGGCATGGTTGTTAAGCGAAGCACCGCAGTTGTTAAGTTCATCAGTGAATCTGGCTTCCCCACTGACTTGGCTTGTCAGAAATGGGATCACACGACTCCAGGGACACTGCAGTTGTCATAAATGCAAACGAGTTGCCAAGGGTATCAGTATTGGTCCTGTGACTGTGGAAATGCCGCAAATGGTGGTAAGTGTGAAGAATGTCCCTTTTTTCAGTGCTATTTTAACTTTTTCAGCAGTCACATTATTATTTCTTTTTTTTTTCATGTTTAAAGCATTGACTTCTGATTCCCTCTGTGGCCATAAAATCAAACATTGGCATCAAATCACAAGTTTTTACTCTTCCGTAAAACTATAAACTAGCCATTTCTATTAAAAATCAAACTAATCGGTAAAACCCAAAATCAAAGTTTATTTTTTTTTCCACCTCAACACAAACTTTGAATGGTCACTAAATGAATGGTCATAAGTCAAGGACTACCTGGATCACACCCTTTTGCAATAAAAATGGAGTTGCAATTTTTCTTCTCCACCTGGTCTACCTGAAAAGTCTGGAAGGCTGAGTCAACCTTGAGTCTGGTGTGGGGAAGGAGGAGGAGGAGGAGGAGGAGGAGGGGGAGGAGGGGGAGGAGGAGGGGGAGGAGGGGAGGAGGAGGAAGAGAAGAAGAAGAAGAAGAAGAAGAAGAAGAAGAAGAAGAAGAAGAAG
>NW_020769332.1:8483828-8509441 GCF_900518735.1 Pseudonaja textilis | reverse complement strand
CCCCCGCCCCCCCCCCCCCTTCCCCCCCCCCCCCCCCCCCCCCCCCCACAAAATGCACAGCTAGGTTTCAAAGGCAGTCATTTCCACTTAGACCATGTGCAGAAAGGAAGCAGCCTAGTTTTTCTTTATAAATATTGCAATACGGGTAAAGGAAGCTTTTGCAATGTTCCTTGTACTTTCTCTTGCACTTGTTGTTGTTGTTGTTTTTAAAGCATCTCTTTCTAAAATGCAACGGGCATCCCTAAAACTATTTACACTAAGACGTGGGAATCCACTGTTTGCTCCTCGTTATTCGTCTTATGTGGTAGGGATTTATTCTCCCATGGGAAAGCTGTCCATCCTTACAGTCTCAACACACACACACACCCATGCAGCCTTGAGCATCCTTCAATGGGAAATATCTTCTTCGCTTTTCTTGAGTCTCAAAGGTCTTGAAAGCTCAGAAAGTGGGGAGGGAAAAGAGAAGAGGACGACCACAGCAAGGTAGCCGGTCCAAATTACACGAGCGATGTGTGCCTGGGTTGGGAAAAAGAGCTTCCTCTCCTGAGAATTCGCCGGCATTCCTTCTGATAACCTCGTGGAATATTTTAGGCAGAAAAAAAGGTGGGTTGAAAAGGCCTCTTCCAACTTTGTCCCGAGCACCTGCCTGACTTCTCAACCGAGACGATGACAGCAAAGGACTATCAGCAAGAAATGAGATGACAGGTCTTGAGTGTCGGCGGTAGGAAATCTGGACCGGCAACCCACCTCCACACAGGATGGGAATCTGCCCAAGCCAAGTTATAAATTGTCAGACATCTAACGGGGGAGAACGGAAGACTGGATGACTTAGTTGTGACGGTGCAACTTTTCTCTTAAATTACACACACACACACACACACACACACAGACATACACACACACAGACATACACACGCACCCCTCTGATACAGGCAAATCCTCAGCTTGCAGCCACAACCGAGTCCAAAATTTATCTTGCTAAGTGGGAAATTCGTTAGGTGAGTTTTGCCTCATGTTATGACTTCTCTTGCCACATTTTGTTCAGTGAATCACTGCAATTGTTAAATTAGTAACATGGATGTTAAGTGAATCTGGCTCTCCCACTGACTTTGTCTACAGAGATTCTCAGTCATTCCAGGTCCTGGTTGTCCCAAAGGTGCTTTTTTTCAAGAGGCAACTGGACTTTCTGGTTTTTCTTTGAAGACGTTTCGCTTCTCATCGAAGAAGCTTCTTCCGCTCTGGCAAGATGGTGTGAAATTGGAAGGATTGACACTCCTTGCAAGACAGCTGGTCATTTGCATCCTTTTAGAGGGTCGTTGAGGCCACCTGGAGGTGTGTTATTGTCATCAGAGTCACCTGAGTGGTGCAAATGGGTGTGGAGCCTTCTGACTGGATGGTGGGGAAGGGAAGGATTGATACTCCTTGCAAGACAGCTGGTCATTTGCATCCTTACAGAGAGTCCTTGAGGCCACTTGGAGGTTTTCCTGTGTCCTCAGGGTCACCTGAGTGGTGCAAATGGTTGTGGAGCCTTCTTGGAACTACTGAAAGGACTCTGAAGGTCCAAGAAGGCTCCACACTCACTTTCACTACTCAGTTGACCCTGAGGACACAGATAAAGCTCCAAGTGGCCTCAATGACTCTCCAAAAAGAATGCAAATGACCAGGTCTGTCCGCAAAGAGCATAAATCCTTCCATTTCCCCACCATCCAATCAGAGCTGAAGAAGCTTCTTGGAGGAGAAGGGAAACGTCTTCAGAGAAAAACAAGGAAGTCCGGCTGCCTCTTGAAAGAGCCCATTGATTTTGCTTATCAGAAAGTGGCAAAAGAGAATCACCTGGCCCTGGGAAACGGCAACCATCATAAATGTGAGTCAACTGTCAAGCATCCAAATGTAAATCTCCTGGCGATGGGGATAAGCGCAATAATCGTAAGTGTGAAGAACGGTCATAAGTCACTTTTTCCAGTGCTTTTGTAACTTCGAACATTCACTAAGTGAAATTTTGTAAGTCGAGAGCGATCTGCATTAGGTTTAACCGCCGCCCCCCCAAATTACGCAATGTGAAAATCAGAATTTTCAGACTTGTCAACACCGTATCGGTTCCTGTGCTGTTCCAATGGCAAACAGACCCTAAAGATATTTATTATCACAGAGATTTTGCCACACACAGGAGAGAAAGAAAACCTCACTGCATCTTAACTAGCTCTTCAAGCTATGGGGCTGTAATGCTACAAATACACAGACGTTTCTATTGGTCAATGCCTAAATCAAAAATACTCAGCATCACAATTTATGAGAAACGACACCCAAACCACTGTCGCACAAAGCATCTCTACAGGATGTTAAGATTTTGCAGGCAGCCCCCATAAATGCCTACCAGTGGCCAAACATCCGAATTTTGATCATGCGACCCACGGGGGATGTTGCACGAGTCGTCAGGGTGAAAAATAAATCATTTTTTTTCAGTGCCGTTGCAACTTTGGACTGTCACTAAACCAACGGTTGTTTAAAAAATGACTACCTGTAATTTCTTTTCACACCTCCCCGCCTCATCCCCCCCAAAACCCCAAAAGGTTGCAATGAAATCAGAGAAAGCAATCCGACTATTTGGGGGCGACACATTTTGGAGAAGACAGGGACACAATGACAAACTCTCCGTTCTTGGAAAAGCTCAGGGCAAGCTGCTGCATTTCTGTGGAGCCACGAAGCCGGTGATGACAGCTTAATGTCCCTGTGATAAAGTCCCAAAGAGATATGGGACGAGGAGAAAGAGAGCTCTCCATAATCTCAGGGGATACACCAGCCCCGGAGAATTCATCCAGGCTTTCTTTCAACAGCTCCGTGCAGCTTACTGTCACAAGCAGGAGGAGATAATCATGAGACACATAAATAGAAGGACTGGTTGGGATGTCCATTTTCTTCAGTGCCGTCATAATTTAAAACAGCTGCTAGAGGAATGGTTGTAAAAGGGGATGTTGAGACTCTAGAACAGTGGTGGGTAACCTTTTGGGGCTTGTGTGTCAAAAATTGTGCGTGCGCTCACGTGCCAGCACCCAGAAGGCAATGTGTGCCCCTTCACACCCCCTATGCATGTCTGCGCAATCCCCACCAATCCGCCGCTGCCCCCTTACCTGTACTGAGCCTTACAGCTGATTTTCGGCCTCCCAAAGGCTTGAGGAAGGCTTCTGCAGGCTTCTGCAAGCTTTGCAGGCTGAAAACTAGCTCCGCTTCGTCACTTCCTGTTTTTTTTCAAAAATACCGGAAGTGACGAAACGGGGCTTGATTTCAGCCTACAAAGCTTGTAGAAGCCTGCAGAAGCCTTCCTCAAGCCTTTGGGAGGCCGAAAAAGGTCTCAAGCCGGCCGAAAATAAGCTGTGAGGCGCGCACATGCGCAGTGAGGTAAGTTTGCCTGCAGCTCGCATGCCTGCACAAATGATTCTGCGTGCTACCTGTGGCATGCATGCCATAGGTTTGCCATCACGGCTCCAGAAAGTCTGCAGAAAAGAGACCCAAAAGTGACTCGGGGCCGGAGGCTAAAACATATGAAGAACAGTTGCAGAAATTAGGTATGTCTCGTTTAAGGAAAAGAAGGACGAGCGGGTGACAAGATAGCAGTCTTACAGTATTTGACAAATAGGTTGACTCCCTCGCCACAAAGATGAGGGAGTCAACCTATTTTCTAAAGCACCAGAAGGCAGGACAAGAAACAATGGATGGAAACTAACTAACCAAAGAGAGAAGCAACCTGGAATGAAGGAGAAACTTCTTAACAGTGAGGACAATTAACCAGTGGAACGGCTTGCCACCAGAAGTTGCGGGTGCTTCATCACTGGAGGTTTTTAAGAAGAGACTGGACAGTCACTTGTCTGGAATGGTATAGGGCCTCCTGCTTGAGCAAGGGGCTGGACTAGATGACCTCCAAGGTCCCTTCCAGCTCTATTCTGATTGATTTTATCTACCCTTCTCAAGGAAGGCGCCGATCCTTGATGATTTGCGATGCCCCCCCATTGCATCGTTTCCCCCCCCCCCGCTGCACTCCCTACTCCTTCTTCAGACTTGGCAAAGACACCGTGGTTATCCTTATTCACAGCATCACAATTTCCGTCCCTCAAACATCTTCATTTCGAACATCACCATATTCCCTGTTTTATTTCCAGCTTTTTTGCGCTGCCTTTACATCCTTTCCGTGTGTTACGTCCTAAATTTGGGTTCTCCCACTAAGAGCTTTGGAGGTGTTCTCCTAAGCTAAGCGTGTTATGAAACGGTGAGACTGTCATTGTTCGGCTGATTTTCTTTCTTTCTTTCTTTTTTTTTACAGTCTGTTTGTTTCCCTCCCCGGCTTCTCCCATTGACGTAAAGAGAGAACTAAGCCACGGTTTTCTCCTAAATGGGGATGCTGGTTTGTTTGCCTTGCGCAAGCTGGGGGTCATAAGGTGCTCGGTCGGTTTACAAACCCTGCCTGGCAAATTACACAAGCAGCCGTGATCTCCATTTCAGCTGAAGCTTTCTTTAATCAATTTCTGGTATGTGAATTGTCTCACGCTAGTCTGAAGTCCCTTGGATGAAAGCTGTGTGCAGACAGTGCCACGCTGTGGTTAAGGCCATAACTCGGCCTTCGCTCCAGTGCGTCCCGTCACTCATTTTATTTAACTATCCGTTCACGCAACGCTTTGGGAGAAAATTCCATCTGCCTGATCTTTTCATCGCGTGGAATAATCAGCTGTCATTCAAGCTGGATATCTTCTCATTCGGCTCTGAACCTCACTATCTTCTTCTACCTACACAGACCAGTAAAAACTTTGAATGAAGGAGAACGTACGTATCCCAGGAGAATAAAATGGAATAGGAATAGGAATAGGAATAGGAATAGAATAGAATAGAATAGAATAGAATAGAATAGAATAGAATAGAATAGAATAGAATAGAATAGAATAGAATAGAACAGAATAGAATAGAAATAGAAATAGAAATAGAAATAGAAATAGAAATAGAAATAGAAATAGGAACAGAATAGAAATAGAAATAGGAACAGAATAGAACCGAATAGGAATAGAATGGAGTGGAATGGAATGGAATGGAATGGAATAGAATAGAATAGAATAGAATAGAATAGAATAGAATAGAATAGAATTCTTTATTGGCCAAGTGTGATTGGACACACAAGGAATTTGTTTTGGTTCAAATGCTCTCTATGTGTACATAAAAATACATTCATCAAGAATCACAAGATACAACACTTAGTGATAGTCATGGGATACTAAATAAGCAATCAAACCATACTAGGAAACTAAATAAAACAATATAAGCCATAAAGATACAAGCAGCAAGGTTATAGTCATAAGTGGGAGGAGAGAGGTAATAGGAAGGATGAGAAGAAGAACAGTAATTCAAATAAGGTTGCAGGATCTAATCTGGGTCGGTCATCTAGACCAGAGTTTTTGTCTTCCGAGTGTTAGGACTCATGCTGGAGCCCATCCCTCCCAGCAGAAGCTTCATAATGCACAAATGGTCCTGGGTTTGCAACCGTTCATTTAGAGACTGTTCAACATTACAATCGCACTGAAAAAAAAGTGACTTATGGCCATTTTTCACACTTAAGACAGTTGCAGCAACCCCAATGTTTGGATACTTGATAAGAGGTACTTTTTATGATGAAAGTCCCAGGGGCAAGTTAACAACTGCAGTGATTCACTTAACACACTCTCTCTCTCTTTCTCCCTCTCTCTCTCTCTCTCTCAACAAATGGGGCAAGGAAAGTCATAAAACGGAGCAAAACCCACTTAAACTTAACAATACCAATTTTGGGCTCAATTGTGTTTGTAAGTTGAGGAGTACCTGTATTAGCTTTTTCAAGTTGAGCAGCTTACTGTCACCTTCCCTAAGGAGGAAAGGGGGCAATTTGAAGAGTTTGACCTAATGCGCCCATGTAGCTGGGAGTTCGCACATGCAGGCAACAGCTGAAGGATGGATGCGATTATTCCTTAATTTTCATGCAGGAAGGCACAGATATCAGAAAGTCCCAGATAGACAACTAAGCATCTTACTATGAAAAAGTGAAATACTAGCAACATAAACTATCTGCTGAACTTTAGCCAATTGTTTTGCCCCAATTTCAATTCCTGCTATTAAATACGACTGACAGCCTGGCAATATAGGAAAACTGGGGAGAGACTAGAATAAAATACGACCATGCTTGTTTATGCATGTCATGTTGGTTCAGAGTTTTAGCCTGTGGTCTTCTGGACAAAACCACAAACTTATTCCTATCCAAGGATCTCAATTTCTACCACAACCACCCAAGTTTTATTATTATTATTATTATTTATTTTTTTAAAAAAAACACTTCTTAAGCAATGAGACACGTCGCCGCAAAGGAAAACAATCCACCCAGCTTTGCAAAACCGTGGGGAAGAAAAAACAACATTTTATACCGCAAGCAACACCTGCCCCTCCCTGTCTCCATCTGTATATGCTATGGAAGAGCTTACTTAGCAAAGCTGACACCCAGCTGAAAGTCTCCCCTTCCATCCAAAAATTCAGGCTTAAGAACATCCCAGGCTTTTCAAGAGCCTCATTGACTAGTTAGCAACTTAAAAACAGATAAGATCATAAAGAATCTTTTAAAAAAGCCAATGCAATCCTAAATTGAGGGATACAATCAAGATCAAGGGAGGTACTAAATACCACTCTATAAAGCCTTAGTAAGGCCACACCTAGAATACGGAATCCAGTTTTGGTCCTCATGATATAAGAAAAGATGTTGAGACTCTAGAAAGAGTGCAGAGAAGAGCAACCAGGATGATGAGGGGACTGGAGGCTAAAGCATACAACGAACGGTTGCAGGAACTGAAGGAACTGGCTAGTCTAGGGAAGAGAAGGACCAGGGGAGACATGATAGTAGTCTTTCGATATTTAAGGGGCTGCCACAGAGAGGAGAAAGGGGTCAAGCTACTCTCCAAGGCACCTGAAGGCCAGGCAAGGAATAATGGATGGAAACTGAACAAGGAGAGATTCAACCTGGAAATAAGGAGAAACTTTCTGACAGGGAGAACAATCAACCCATGAAACAGAAGTTGCCTTCAGAAGTTGTGGGAGCTTCATCCCAGGAGGCTTTCAAGAAGAGACTGTCGGAAATGGTGTAGGGTCTCCTGCTTGGGGGTTGGACTAGATGACCTACAAGGTCCCTTTTAACTCTGTTAATCTGTATCTGGAATTGAAGCCCGCCAAAAGAATCGTTCTATTCCTCAGTACAGCAGGGAAAATCCTCGACTTTATGACTTGTCATTGAGGCTGAAATTATGGCTGTGGAGATGTTCCAGTCCTTCAGTGGATGATCCCAGGACCCAACCTGGTTTGATGACATGTGTTTCCCAATGGTCCTTAAAGTGAATGCCACGGACATTAAGCAAACATCGTTTAGCCAATGCATTTTACCAACGGGTACCTTTTGCCGGAAACGAAGAGCAAACAAGGAAAATTAGCAAAAAAAAAAAGTTTTTTTAAAAAATCACACCCATAGGTTGCTGCAAATGGTTGTAAAAGTGAATTGGTTGCCAAGGCAACCAAATGCGATTGCATCACAGTGAGAACGGGGGGTGGGGGGGGCAGTTGTGATAACTTCAAAATCGGTTCGTAAGTCCAGGTGGTTCCCGACTTACAACCATTCATTTACGGCAGGTATTCAGCAGATTCTGACCAGTTCTGGAGAACCGGTAGTGGACATTGTGAGGAGTTTGGAGAATCGGCAAATCCCAGCTCTGACTGGCCCAGCCAACCCCATCTCTTCTCTGCCTCCCATTGAGTCCCAGCTGATCGGCTGGGTCTTCTTTGGTTGCCCTGCACAGGAGAACAGAGCTGGAAAGCAGGTTAGTAGGGTGGGATTTTGCAGTATCCTTCCCCTGCCACGCCCACCAAGCCACGCCCACAGAGCCAGCAGCAAAAAAAAATTTGAATCCCACCACTGAACAGCACTGAAAAAAAGTGACTTAGGACCGTTTTTCACACTTATGACGATTGCAGCGTCCCTGCGGTCACATGATCAAAATTCAAACTCCTGGCACAACTGGCTCCTATTTATGACGGTCGCGGTGTCCCAGGATCACGTGATGTCCCCTTTTGCGACCTTCTGACAAGCAAAGTCAATGGGGAAGCCAGATTCACTTAACAACCGTGTGACTGACTTAACAATTGCAGGGATTCACTTAACAACGGTGGCAAGGAAGATCATGAAATGGGGCGAGGTTCACCACAGAAATGTTGCACTCAATGGTGGTCATAAATTGAGGACGACCTGTACCTTTTGGAGGTGTCGGGATTGTGGCATTGAAGACATGAGTCTCGAGCCAACTTCCAACACTATAAGATTTATTGGTAGATAACATGCCGGCGCTGCCTGGGTGCAGTTAGAATTTTGCATGGCAGAAACTTCAGTCACCTAGTTATTATCTTTGAAAAACTATTTATGGGATGCACTTTCGATTTCCAAGCTGCCGCACTGCTCTTTCAAACCCCTTTCCCCCCCTCCCTTTCTGTTGGCAACTCTAAAAAAGACCACGGAAGGATTTTAATGAGTTGATATTAGGGTTCTATCCTCAATGTGAAGGGTCAGTAAGTGAACCTGTCGTAAGTCAAGGACTACCTGCGCAGGAGGTACCCCATTTGATGGCACAAATAGCCCAAGACCTTGGATTTTATACTCCGGTGCAGCAAGAGCTTCTATGCTCACGATTGCCAATTCCAAACAAAACAGTGCGTTTGCTCAACTTTTCCACAGTGGGTTGTTAGTGATGAATCCACACATGCATCATTTTCCCACTAACTCCCACCAGGTTCCTAAACTAAGGGCTTTCCTCCCAAGATGGGAAAAAATAACAAAGGGGAAAGAAAGAACACCCCAGAGAACCTCTCCCTAATCTCTAAATAAATCATACGCATGAGCTGGCATTGTCCTATGAGGCCATGGGGCTAGGTTTAGGCTGTGCCAACCATAACTAGCTAAGTCTACTCAACCCGCTAAGCCACAGCTCAGCCAGGATGAAAAGAGACACAAGCCCGCTTTAGGGTGATGGCTGAACCCACCAAAAGAGGCTTAGAGGACTCCGTTATTGAGGTGGTCATTTTTATCCCCTGATCCCCTAGGGGTCTATAGGTATATTTTATACTATTTCTTCATCTAGAATGTCTGTATTTTTTTAATATCTTTTTTTTCTCCCTATTTGTGGTTTTAATCCAATTGTTGTGTGCAGCCCAAAGTCGCTTTCGAAGTCGATGAGATGGGCGGTTATTGTATACAGATTTGGTAGGTAGATAGGTAGGAGGGAGGGAAGGAGGGAGGGAGAGAGAGAGGGAGGGAGGGAGAGAGAGAGACGTATTCTAGGGAAGGAGGAGGCAAGCCTATCACTTCTGAAAACCTTGCCAAAAATGCAAAGAAAAATAAATAAATGAATGAATGAATGAGTGAATAAATAAATAAGATAAATAAATAGCCAGAAGGGATAGAGATAAAGGCTGGCTGGCTGGTTGACTGGATGATAGATAGCGATGGATGGATGGATGGATGGATGGATGGATGGATGGATGGATGGATGATAGAAAAATAGATGATGATAGAGGGGGGGTAGAGATAGATAGATAGATAGATAGATAGATAGATAGATAGATAGATAGATAGATAGATTGATTGATTTGGGGAGGTTAATTCAGAGCATGATCATTTAAAACACCATATTCCTGGGGAAAGTTCACATGCCGACAGTCACATGATTAAAATTTGGATGCTTGGCAATTGGCTTGGATTTATGAAAGCTGCTGCATCCCCGAGTCACCGGTTCATCATTTACAACCTTCCCAGCTTCTGACAAGCAAAGTCAGTGGGGAAGGCTGGATTTGCTTAACGTACGCCTGATTCACTTAACAGCTGTCTTGCTTAGGAACAGAAATTCTGGTCCCAGAGATGGCGGTTAAATTGAGGGTTACCTGTACTAAACTTGGGAAAGCGAGCAAAATTGAAGAGCACCCACAAACAAAATGTAATCTATATGCCTACAAAATATCTTTCATTCTCTTCCTTCCTTCCTTCCTTCTTTCCTTCCTTCCTTTCTTTCTTTTTCTTTCTCTCTTTCTCTCTCTCTCTCTCTCTCTCTCTCTCAATTTCTCTGTTTCTCTTTCTCTCTTTCTTTCTTTCTCTTTCTCTCTTTCTCTTTCTCTCTCTTTCTCTCTCTTTCTCTTTTTCTCTTTCTCTCTTTTTCTCTCTCTCTTTTTCTCTCTGCAAGTCTTCCCCTAGCACATCCTTTTCAGGAACGCTTCCTGCATGAAAGAGAGTGGTGCGCATTGTTGCCTTTTAAGCCAATAACACGATATTGCAGCCGACTTGAAGGAAAAGTATGCGGCAAGCATCCCCTTGAAAGCAGCCCCTGGAGGGGAGCATGCTGGGGGAAGAGACCCTGTTAACTCACACGTTTTTATTTTCTCTGAAAACTCTGGAGTTGAAAGGCGACCTCCAAATTTGGCATGTTTTTTTTTAAAACAGCTTAGAAAGAGCTACGCAGCGGAGAGTCCCGGCCAGCTCCAAGGAGGTTGAGCTGACAGGCACAGAAACGGCCTGTGTTGCTCCTGGCCATGTGTGCAGCATGGGGGGGGGGGGGAACCGTACAGTGAGATGGGATGGGGAGGGGAAGGGCCTCGGTTGACGTCTATCCCTGTTTCTCTTGCATCTCCCCTCACCCTGCCCCACTTCTGGGTGGGCTGCCAGTTTCAACGGAGCCCCTGTTCCCAAGAACTACACTGCCCAACCTAGAACTACGCCGCCTGCGGCCTGACCTAAGCTCAGTACACAAAATTGTCTGCTACAACATCTTACCTGTCAATGGCTACTTCAGCTTCAACCGCAATAACACACGGGCAAACAATAGATACAAACTCAAAGTAAACCGCTCCAAACTGCGATTGCAGGAGATACGACTTCAGCAACTGAGTGGTCAATGCCTGGAACTCATTCCCTGACTCTGTTGTTACATCCTCAAACCTCCAAAACTTTTAACCTTAAACTGTCTACCGTGGACCTCACTCCATTCCTAAGAAGTCTATAAAGGGGCGTGCATAAACACACCAGTGTGCCTACCAGTGGTGGGATTCAAATTATTTACGACCGGTTCGGTGGGCGTGGCTTAGTGGGTGTGGTGTGGCTTGGTGGGTGTAAAAGCTAGCCCTCAGAAATGCGATTCTTTCCAGGAAGCAAAGTTCTTGCACTTCAAGTCTTGTGGAAATTCGGACTATCCTGGTTTGTGTTAGGAGACTTTTGGTTTTGAATATTTCCTTGCAATTTAATCTAGTGTTCTTGGCAGCCTTGCACAACCCTAGCAAGGCTCATTCTTATCTGGGACAATTCGTTTTTAATAGAGTTTTACTGTGAATGAACGGAATTCACAGCGAAGCATTAAAAAGGTTTTGCTTTTATCTCTGGTTGGTGTTTGTTTGCTTTGAAGGAGGCTTGGGTCAGAACAGCAGATGGCTCTTTCATCCCTCTGCTGTGGCTCCCTGTTGCCGATCAGTACCACAATTTTGATAGGAGCTTCCGGTTAAAGTGGGAGGAAGCACAGTGCACCAGCAAGAGACTCTATGGTGGGGGAACCGGATTTCCGGTCAGCAGAGTAAAAAGGACACAGTGCTAGGAACAGACTCTATGGTGGGGGAACCGGACTTCCGGACAGCTCCAGAATTGAATGGGGGCGGGGGCTTTCCGCTTAGGACCTTTGTGGCTCTTTGAGTGTTTAAGGTTGCCGACCCTTAGATTAAAATAAAATTCAAAATGGAGAAAGGAAATCTGTGGCCAATGAGTTGGATCCCATAAGATGTATGGGTGAGAAGCAGGCGGAAAATCTCATCAAACCGCTGTTTATTCAGCCACGAGGAGGTGTTTTAACCTCTGACTAATGAAGGACTGCTCTAAACCGTGAAGGCCTACTCTGCCCAAGAACGAATTCTCGTTGCCGTAATGAATCAAAGGGGCTGGCAGATCTTTCAATTCTATGCTGTAAATCAGCACATTTTACAGCCCTGGAGCCTGTTGATAAGCGGCTTTTTATGAACACTCCGTTTCCTGTTCGGATTATTGAAAAGAGAAGAAAGATGAGGAAAAACAGGAAGCCCATATTTGCGAACTTCTTCCAAGGCCAGAGCCAACAGGGTTACCTCCCTGATCCAAATGACATCGGAGATGAGTCAGTTCCCCCAGATTTTAATTTAAAAAAATTAGGAAACTTTATGACCAGAACACGCAGGCTGGACACCATCAAAGCTGACACCAACCAGAGCGCAGAACAACTCAGAGAAGCAATGCCATCCCTAAAGTGCCTTTTTCCCCGGAAAGTCAGCTGAACCCATGACCTAAAGGACTGAGAATCTCTACAGACTCAAAGAAGCAATGCAAGTTCAGGAGATGTGGAAAGACCTAGTCCACAGAATTGCCAAGAGTTGGACTTGATTGAACAGATAACATCATCACCATCATCGCTAGGACCAGATAACTGCGAGCTTCTCCATTATCTGTGAAGAGAGGGGCCTTCTTATTGGATCAGAGAAAACATCTAGCTGGGGGTATAGCGGTTCTAAACTGGAAACAGTCCAGTTGCTGGCGTTCTTATAGCCCGATCCCATCCATCTCAATAAAACTTGTTAAAGAAAACTCAGCAAGAATGAAAATAAATCAGTTTCGATTCTAGGTCTCTGTCAAATGTTGATTTTTTTCCAATTTCATTGAATAAAACGCCGCCATATTTTCCACTAAGCATGACTGGATACACACACACACAATATGCTAAGCCAACACACCCACACACCCACAAAACCACACATCATCTCTTTTAACGACCCCATAATCCCATGCAGTCCAGTTGCTGGAGTTCTTATAGCCTGATCCCATCCATCTCAATAAAACCTGTTAAAGAAAACTCAGCAAGAATGAAAATAAATCAGTTTCGATTCTAGGTCTCTGTCAAATGTTGATTTTTTTCCAATTTCATTGAATAAAACACCGCCATATTTTCCACTAAGCATGACTGGATACACACACACACAATATGCTAAGCCAACACCCACAAAACCACACATCATCTCTCTTAACGACCCCATAATCCCATGCAGGGTACACTCTGGGCAACTGAATGGAACTAGCAGAGTGTTTACTGGCCGGATGCCCTTCCTGCTGCCAATGCAGAGTTTTGTTCAACAGATATATTTCCATTGTGCTCAGAGAGAGAAATATGTGCCTCTACTTAGGATCGAACACACAGACTCCTGGTTGTGAGGTGAGAACTTCACCTCTAAGCCACCACCTCACTCCACACAAAACCACACGTGTCCTCATATAACAGTGAAGCCCGTTTTTGTTTTCTGATCCTGAGCCCCTAAAACAATCCAGACTATCATCCTCAAGGCTTTCCACGTATAATCTCCCTTCCTTTTCAGGGACTATGCTAAATAATTGTTTCCATAAAGCAAGCTTTTCTCTCACGAAATGGACAAGAAATCTACATTTAAGGGTGGATTGACACTGGATAATTCCACTGAGCAGGCAACACTTGATGGAGAAATATATGAGAAAAGGAATCCACCTGTTGAGAACAAGTTGAGATCATTGTTAAATGTTTCCCAAAGCCACAGACCACAAGAAACTCCACTGTTAAAACACATTTTCTGTCTCTCTCAGTAACCCACAGGAAATATCAGACATCTTAATTCCATGCATGTTGTTAACGCTGGCCACATTCAACGCTAGAGTTATTATCCCTTCATGTTCCACAGTCCCAAATCATTCATTTCAAGAAATGAATGGCTGGTTTTGTGTCGTTTTTCATGAATGTAAGAATCAGAAATGATACGGCTTTATTCTACTCCCTTTATCGCGAGAAACAGCAGAATCTGAAAACTTAAAAAGAAAATAAGCACTAAATAAGAACAATACTAGCTTGGGACTTAACAAGGGATGCTAGAACTGAGCTCAAAGTTTTCATGATTCTTCTCAATCAAACATATTTGCGAACTAAAGGAAATCTAAAACAAGCCACCTATAAAAAAAATCAGATGTCAATTACACACGGATATCTTTAAAAGCTGTGAGGATTTTTTTTTCCCCAATGAAAAAAAGAAGGGGTTGAGGAAACAAAACTGGTCTTGATTGCTCCCAGATGAAAACTTTCCTTAGAAAACAAAGCTCTGTAACAGTTTTCAAAGCCATGTCATGTAATTAATGTCACATTTATCTCTTTAGCAAGGGAGATAAAAAGAAGCCATTTATCCATGTTGTCATTATTTTTATTCTCCTTTTCAACCCAGAGTTTTCAAAAAGCAGAGGTGGGGATAGAAGAAGGAGGAGAAGGAGAAGGAGAAGGAGAGGAAGAGGAGGAGGAGGAGGAGGAGGAGGAGGAGGAGGAGGAGGAAGAAGAAGAAGAAGAAGAAGAAGAAGAAGAAGAAGAAGAAGAAGAAGAAGAAGAAGAAGAAGAAGAAGAAGAAGAAGAAGAAGAAGAAGAAGAAGAAGAAGAAAAAATAGGTTTGACTTTCTTTTAACCCTCTTCACCTTCCCCCTGTTCAATCCTATAGGCAGACAACATGCAGTAACATCTCCTAGATACATCCCATAATAATAATAAAAAGGGAACCGTGTTACTAATTTAACAACTGCGGTGATTCACTTAACAAATGTAGAGTAGCAAGAAAAGTCATAAAACGGGGCAAAAGTCATTTAACAACATAAATTTTGGGCTCCATGGTGGTCATAAATGGAGGACTACCTGTATTAGTTAAGGTAGCAGACTAGAAACCAAAAGACTGTAAGATCTAGTCCCATTTTAGGCATACAATTAACTGGTTGCCCTTGAGCCAGTCCATCTCTTTCAACCTAGGAAGAAGGTAGTAACAGTAAACCACTTCGGAAAATTTTATCCAGAAAATGGTAGGAATTTCGATTTTATGAATGCAAGTCTCAGCATCACTTGACTCTAGGAGTCAAGACTGACTGGAGGGCACCAAAAGAAAAATAAATAAATGTTTTTAAAAATCTGTTCAAGGTAAAGATTCCTCTTGCACATCCGTGCTAGTCGTTTCCGGCTCTAGGAGCCAGTACTCATCTCCGTTACAAAGCCGAAGAAGAGCCAGCGCTGTCCGAAGACGTCTCCATGGTCATGTGGCCGGCAGGACTAAATGCTGAAGGCGCACAGAGGAACGCTGTTCCCTTCCCATCAAAGGGGTCCCTATTTTTCTACTTGCATTTTTACATGCTTTCAAACTGCTAGGTTGGCAGAAGCTGGGACAAGTAACGAGAGTTCACTCTGTTACGCGGCGCTAGGGATTCACACAACCAAACTGCTGACCTTTCTGATCGACAAGCTCAGCGTCTTAGCCACTGAGCCACCACATCTGTTAGTAGCTAATAAATTAACCCAAGTCTAAATACATTATTTTGCTATTTCCTAATCTGGACGGGTCCCTTCAAGGAAAAAAAAAACAGTATGATAAAGCAAGATCTATGGCTTTCATGCGAAAATTAACATAATTTGAAACCTGTTGGGGCAGAAAATTACCGAGAGAAACATTTTTATGGAAGTATAATAAAAATAAAATAAAATGCAGCGATCATGAAAACATCCACGAACCAAACATACACACACACACACACACACACACGCACATGATCAGATTATGAGTATTGAAGGTGTGTGTAATAAACCATATATTCATAATACCTTTGCTTTGTAAGACCTTCAAACTGATTTCATCTCAATTTGGGAAACTTGGTTGGGGCGGCTGTGAAATACTACCCGTAGTATTTGCTTCGAGAAACACTGGCACGCATGTAAAGAACTTGTTCTGTTTATCGCACATACACAGAACAGAGATTTGGCATTGCCGATCGGGAATGAAAAGAATGGCGTTCACCGGCTTCAAGTAGATCTTCCTATTTATTTATTTATTTATTTTAAAAAGGCAAGCGTTCTGCGGCTTTATCTGGCCAGCTCATTAGAATTCAAAAGCGAAGCGCCGCTTTGAAATATGAGTTACACGCTTATTCAACAGTTCCACTTTCCCCACATACATCAGCCTCTCGCCAGCCAGCGCATTTCTATACATTGGTGCAGCTGCAGCTTTCGAGAACTGGCGCGACATTATATACAGATAAGAGAAGCCAAGTTCATGGGCAGATTGAACCAATTCTCATGAGCTGCTGCTAAATCGGGGTAGACACACATGATACAAATTGAGCTGGTTTGATGAATTAAACGGTTGCACCTGTCCGTCTCTCTCTCTCTCTCTCTCTCTCTCTCTCTGTGTGTGTGTGTGTGTCTGTGTTTGTGTTAATGTACACACATGCATGCATGTCTTGGGGTCCATCTAGACTCCTGCCAACAGCCTGAACTCATCCTTGAAGATTTCTTGATAACATTTTTGGAAGTGGCTTCCCCTGGCCTTCTTTTGCCAAGAAAGAGAAGGATCGACACAGAGTCACCCAGCTGGCTTTGTGCTTGAAGCAGAACTAGAACTCACAGTCTCCTGGTTTCTAGCCTGGTGCCTTCATCACTGTCCTAACTGGTTGGTATATCCATCCATCCTGCCTGCCTTAGCCCCTATCCTATCTATCTATCTATCTATCCATCCATCCAATGATTGTAACTATGATTTATGATCTATGACCTGTACATAAAATTGGGAGCTTACACACTGGAGACAAATTTCTTGCGTCCAATCACATTTGGCCAATAAAGAATTATATTCCATTCCATTCCATTCTGTGGTAGGGAAGAAAAACAGTGCCACACTGCCACCTGCTGATAAAAAAAAAATTAGCAACCCACAACTTGGCATAGAGTGAGCCACAAGGACACAGAGGCACAAAAGACAGAAGCTCACAGAGACCAAAAAATAAAAAAAACCTATTTAAAAATGTGCAGTGTCAATTTGCAACAGTGAAATGACTCCATAAGATTAGTCTTTGCAAACAGAGATCAGAGGCAAGGCTAAAAAGCAACAGATGGAAATGAAGCAAGGAGAGAACTAACCTAGAACTAAGGAGAAATTTTCTGACAAGTGAGCACAATTGAGCAGTGGAACAGAAGTTGCCTCCAGAAACCGTGGATGCTCCATCACTAGACCTCCTGGTGAATGGCTGCAAATCTAAATGTTTGGAACTGTCCAGCAAATAAAAAGGCAACTGCAATCTGGGAATGAATAAAGCATTTTGAAACATGGAAAGTATGAATTTTTTTGTGTGTGTGTGTGTGTCTTTTAATGACCCCGTAATCTCTTGCATCAGGGTGGAGCCTGGGCACCTGAATGGAGCTGAGTGTTTACTGGCCGGATGACCTTCCTGTCGCCAACACGGAGTTTGCACCAGATATATTTCCATTGTGCTAAGAGAGAGAAATATCTGCCCCCACCTAGGATCAAACTCACAGCCTCCTGATTGTGAGGCGAGAGTTCCACCTCTGGGCCACCTCACCACTCAAGGAAAGTATTAATATCTTCCTGATAAAAGGGCTCAGATACACCATGACTCCCGTCGCATGAATTGGGAATCTCTCAAATGCTAGCCCTTTTGTCAGAGTGTCCACTGGATACTCGCGAAATTCCAAATATTGTTGCTGGTCACCCTTCCTTTTCTCTTGAACTCTGCTGAGCTACATCTGTTTTCATGGTATTGGCAGCTGTTTGGTCCTAGGTTACATTTTGGACGGAAACAGGCAGTTAAAATGCCTTTTCCCAGGACATTTCAGGTAGAGATTGATTTATGGTTATATCCAATGGAGATAGAAGTCCCTCTTTTGCGTCTATTCAGATCCAGTTCAGATGCTCTGCTCCTACAAAATTTCACAATAGGCTGAATTCCAGCTTCAGTTAAAATCCAGCTAATTCTCAGCCTTGCCCAGTTATGAAGCTGTGGAAAGACAGGTAAGCGTGTGTAAGTTGTTTTTAAAAGGGCAATTTAGATTAAGAGTTGGGTAAAGAAAGGCTCTGTACGGTCCAAATTTAGATAATTATGAAATATGCCTAATATTGTCAAAACAGACAGGATCTGGCTTTTTTATTGATTCACAGGCATCCTTAGGATGAAAACGTCCCCTCCCCCAAAATAAATTATATCGTTGTGGCTTCCAAGGACAAACCTATGTAGGTGAGCTGCTTCCAAAGACTTCCACAGACCACAGCAAATGCCATTTGTTACAGATTTGCATTCTGCCACATTAGTACTGCTTTACAAAGCCTTAGTAAGACCACACTTAGAATACAGCATCCAGGTTTGGTCACCATATTATAACAAAGATGTGGGACTCTGGAAAGAATGCAGATAAGAGCAACAAAGATGATTAGAGGCAGGGGTGGGATTCAAATATTTAACAACCGGTTCTGTGGGCGTGGCTTGGTGGTCATGTGACTGGGTGGGCGTGGCTTGGTGGTCATGTTATTGGCTGGGTGTGGCCAACTCAATATCACTCACATCGAGGCACGCATCTCCTCGCCTGGCCTCTCATGACTGTGGAGATGCTGCAACAGTCGTAAGTGTGAAAAATGGTCATAAGTCACCTTTTTCAGTGCCATTGTAACTTTGAATGGTCACTCCACACAAGCAAAGTACCAACAAAGGAGGGGGGAAAAAATCCAGAGACGTTCCTGAGATAGGAAGTCTAGTCCTGCCAAGAATGTAATAAGGGTTAACGGAGAGGCAGTTTCTGTAAGCAACACCAGAATGTTTCCTTCCTACCTTCCTTACAGGATTAGCCCAGTAATTTCTTCTAACAACCGGTTCTCCCAACTGCTTAGAATGTTAACAACCGGATCTAGCGAATAGGTGCCGACTGGTAGAATCCCACCCCTGATTAGAGGACTAGAGACTAAAACTTATAAAGAAAGGTGGCTGGTACATCTACTCTAACCAAGAGAAGGACTGGGGTAACGTGATACCAGCGTTCCCATTTTGGAAGGGTCGCCACAAAGAAGGTGGGGGTCATCCTATTTACCAAAGCACCAGAAGTAAAGACACGAAACAATGGATGGGAACTTGAAACTAAGCAAGGAGAGAAGCAACTTAGAACTAAGGAGAAATTTCCTGACAGTTCGAACAATTAACCCATGGAACGACTTGCCTGTAGAAGCTGTGAGTGCTCCAACATTGGAAGCTTTTAAGAAGAGATTGGAGAACCATTTGTCTGAAGTGGCGTAGGGTTTCCTGCCTAAGCAGCGGTTGGACTAGAAGACCTCCAAGGTCCCTTCCAACTCTGTTATTCTATATAATCAAGGAGAGAAGCAACCTAGAACTAAGGAGAAATTTCTTGACTGTGAGAAAATTTAACCAGGGGAACTGCTGGTTAAAGAAGTTATGGTGGTGCTCCACCACTGGAGATCTTTAAGATGAAACTGGACCTTCCATTTGCTTGAGCAGGGGTTAGGCTAGAAGACCTCCAAGATCCCTTCTGTCACTCTGTTACATTTATTCCCATCAAATCACAGCCTCGTTGCAAAACAAAGCCTTGTTCTAGCATCTGGAAGCAAAAGATCCTTTCGAAAGGAGGGCAAAAGACTTTGGCCAAACGATTGCTTTTTTTTTTCCAAACAGACGGGAAGGAGGAGAGAGACCATAGGGACTGACTTTATATGTGCCTTTTCACTGATAAGGCAGGCAAAGAGAGTGCACCATTTGCATTCAGACGCACATGGGTGTGGGCTGTAAAGGAATTTTTTTTTTTAAAAAAAAAGGCAGTTGCACAGAAGGAAACGAGAGCAGAGTCACCACCTTTTCTTCTGTCAAGAATGGGTGTTTTGCCATTCTTGGGTGCTGGAGACCATGTGGCCTTCTTGGGACCTTCTCTGTCTAAGACCAAGGGAAGATGCTGAATGAACAGTTATATTATTCGCCCCATAGAGCTGGGTGCCTGCCAGTCGCTCAGACCTCTATCTATTTTTTTCCCCCTTCCTTTCTAAAAGAAAGACAAAAAAAAGCAGTGAATGAATGTGAGTGATGGAGGAGGAGAGAGGGAGGGATATTTTTTAGGGATTGAAAAGAATCCCTCTTCTTTAGTGGGGGGGAAATAAAGGAGGGGAAAATACCCCATTAACCGTTTGGAAACTAACACGATCAGAAGGATGGCTTGCAATTAAATATACTTGCAATTAAAGGGAGCCTTGCCTCCTCCTTTCAGACTTGCCAGATTCTTTAGTGTAGGTTTACAACTAATAATCTCCTTTAGTCCCAACAGCCTCACATGGATATTGAGCAAAAATAAAAGAAGAGAACATAATATATTGGGGAAGGAGGCGGGAGATATAAAGTTAATCGTGCAATAACTTTTAAAGAAATAACCTGGCCAGACCAAACCTCTGGAGGAGAAAAAAAAAAAAAAACGAGTAATACTGCAGCGTGGAAATTAGTGACAGTTATCAAGCTGTCTCCTATCCTATTTTACTTTTTCATTCTCAGCTCCCCCCATGATTTCAACTGACTGGTACTTACTTTTTTAGAATTATTTTTTTAAAAAAATAATAATCCTAAGGCGGCAGCACCTTCTAATGCAGGTTATTCTGACTGTTGGCTATTGACCCTTGTGGAAGGGCAGGGGAGAGGGGAGAGATAAATAATTCACTGGCGAAATTAAATTTATTTCCAAAGGGGTGGAGGAAGGTTAGATGAGGGGGCGGGGGGGGGGCTTTTGTTATTTGCTTCTCTCTAATTAACATTCCACTGGAACCACTCTATTCTGTTGGAGCAAACTTGTGCGAGGAATTGTACACAAAAGGAAATTAGAAAGTGAGAAGGGCCATCAGAGAGTGACATGCCAGACACAGAGACTGTGTCCTATGGAAACTTCTTAAATAAAACCGAGAGATCTTTGCAGCAGCCTCATTTTCACCTAAATATAAATATTTTCCTCCCAATTGTTAAGCAAAGTCAGATTTGAGCTTGAAGACTTTACAAAATGCAGAGTTTTGTGATCCCTCCTTCTTCCTGTTGCAGAGTCTGGTGCTTTTATCTTTACAATTTATATTGCTGTATTTGTTTCCCAGTATCTTTTGATTGCGTATTAGTAACCTATGTATGATTTGATTGCTTAGTAGTAACCTATGACTATCACTAAGTGTTGTATCTTATGATTCTTGATGAATGTATTTTATTTTTTCTTATGTACTCTGAGAGCTTATGCACCGAAGACAAATTCCTTGTGTGTCCAATCACACATGGCCAGTAAAGAATTCTATTCTATTCTATTCTATTCTATTCTATTCTATTCTATTCTATTCTATTCTATTCTATTCTGGATTTCATCCCAGCATAATTCAACATAGCCACAAACAGTAGATGGGCTTAAAAGGACAATCCTTTGGGTGCTAAATTCATTCTGAGAGAGGGAAAGAAAACGAGATTTTGATTGTAGATTCTAGTCTTCAATGACTGGAATAAACAAAAAAAAGGTCAAATGATTTGCCTTTTTTTTTTGTTTGAGTATTTGCTTTGTTAGATTGGGGGGGCAGGAAATGTACAAACGCATAGATGGGATGTTCAAGAGACTTCACAGAAATTCCTAAATCCTTTGTGATGAAATTTCTGCCTCTCAAAGACAGAAGATCACTTATTAATTCGTTTTCCAGAAGGCATCCCTCTTGTTCTTGTCAATCACCCCGGACTTGTTGACCTAAATTGTAGCACATTTTTCAAACAACTTGATGTATGGCAGATTTTTTTCTTTTCATTAGAGTCCATTAGAGAACATTTTCTTGAACCAACCTGAAACCTTTGTTCCCATTTCAAAACTTATCTGAAATTATTAAAAGCCACAAATAATTCATTCCAAAGGAGCCATCAAAAGGCCAATGCAAAACATTTCCAGCAGGTCTGGAAACATGTTTAATCTAAGTTTCCTAATATATTATCTTTAAACAATCGTGCTCACGTTTCTTAAGAATGGAAAAAGACAGAACAAAAAAAAATGCAACTATTACTTAGTGCTTAAATGTCATAGCACCAGAAACTGATGTTTAAAAACACAGTCCACCTTGTGGCATACAACAGATGCAAAACAGAGATAAACAACCATGTTATAAGATCAAAGCATAGCTTTCTTTGGATCTTGCAAAATTAAACTCTCTTTCTGCAAGACATTAGATGAAACACCAGATTTTAGCTCATTACCCTTGCATTTCTTGTTATGTTAATAGTGTACAATGTTTAGGACAATGTAGCAACAATCTGCAGATGAATTTACCCAGAGATCATTTGGGTAACTATTTGTTTTCTTATTGCAAACTAAACCCAAAACATAGCTAGAAGAGTTCCCTGTTTTAAAAAAAAAACAAAAGGAAAGAAAGGTTTAAATTGAAAAAGAAATGCCCGGAGATATGTGGAATTCAAAAGAAGAAGAAGAAATGCCAATTTATTTATATGCCTCAGTTAGATTAGAAAGTTAAACATGAAAGGGCCAGCTGACACGCACATTTCTCAAGAAGCAGAGTATGGTAAGAAATCTAAGATAGTTGTGGAGTCACAACTTGTAAGGTCCATGTGCCAAAATGGCTTAAACGTGACCCTGGAAAAAGGAAGTCATGTCCAATACAATGCATGGATTTTCCCCACTGGTGAGCCTCAGTGCTATTAATCCATTCTGAAATTGGGTAACGGTAGTCCAATCACTCCAAAACTAACGTGATAACAGAGTTGGAAGGGACCTTGTAGGTCTTCTAGTCCAGTGGTCGCCAACTGATGGGCCGGGGACCACTGGTGGTCCATGAGAAAATTTTGGTGGTCCACAGAGAAATGTCACCCCCAAAGCACCTCCCAAAGCAATTAATCCAGGCTGCGCGGGAACACAAGGCTGTGCCGCCCACTTGGCTCACAGGAACACAAGACTTGTGTCGCTTGCACTGAGAACAACACGAGGTAGTGAGGGGAGAGGGGAAAGGGCGGAGGGGGGGAGCTTGCCCCACTCACCCCACACTCCTCCCTTGGACACCGGGCTGCTTCTTTCCGCTTCTTTTTCCTTCTGCTTTTGGCAGCACGCAAGGAAAGCAGCAAAAGTCTTTCTTTCTCTCCCCCAAACTCCGCCAGAAATGAGTCTTTGGGACCTTGCAAGGCAAGGGGGCTGTTCCAAGGGGCTGTGTCAGCACGACAAGTCTCACAAAGACTCATTTCTGGTGGAGTTTGGGGGAGAGAAAGAAAGACTTCTGCTGCTTCTGCTGCTTTCCTTGCATGAAGCCAAAAGTCTCCCTCTCTCTCTCTCTCTCTCTCTCTCTCTCTCTCTCTCTCTCTTTCCCTGAGAACGGAGCTGTAGACAGCATCCTGCGACCCCAAATAAAGAATGATCGACTGGTAGGAAAACAGGGTGGGGGATTTTCCTGCATACTTTTGGGGGGGGATTTTCCCAGGGTCTCTGCTTCTTTCTGCAGAGACCCTGGGAAAACATCAGCAAGCCACTGTCTGCCAAAATTCATATTAGTGGTCCGCGGGATTTCAAATTATGAATTTGATGGTCCCTGAGGTCCAAAAGGTTGGTGACCCCTGTTCTAGTCCAACAGGAAACCCTATACCATTTTAGACAAATGGTTGTCCAATCTCTTCTTCAATACCTTCTCCAGGGATGGAGCACCCATAACTCCTGGAGGCAGTGATGCTCCAGTGATGACTTGTTCTAACTGTCCGGGAATTTTCTCTTTATTTCTAGGTTGAATCTCTCCTTGATTCAATGTCTATGGAGGTTTTCAGTCATCTAGGTCAGACTTAAATGTGCTTTTTCCAAAAGGCAATTGGACTTCTTGCTTTTTTTAAAAAAAGTTTCGCTTCTCATCCAAGAGCAACTCATGAAGCTTCTTGGATGAGAAGGGAAACATCTTCTCCTCTCTCTTCAAAAAACAGTCCAGTTGCCTTTTGAAAAAGCACCTTTGAGACTCTCCCCGATTAACGTCTATCGATTGCTTCTTGTCCTGCCTTCAGGTGCTTTGGAAAATAGGTTGTCCCTCTCTCCTTTGTGAAAGCTCCTTACTTATTGGAACACCTCATATATAGGTAGTCCTCAACTTATGACCGTAATGGAGCCTGGAATTTCTGCCATATCTCACGAGGATCATAAATCAAGGGTTATCACATGCCCAAGTCCTCAGATGCTTCAACCCGCCATCAAAATTTTTGCAGGAATAAGACAATAAATGTAGAAGAGAAAGCTGAAATGGAAGGTGGAGTTAAACGTATCATCCGTTTGGAATCGTTGCATTGTCACAAGAGGCCCAAGTCCATCCAGGGAATTCCATTGACCTTTATCTAGTGCCAATTTAGCTTTGACCATTAGTTGACCAGATTCTTGTGCACAGGTAGCAAGAGTAACATGTGGTGTTTTGAACTCAACAAATGCTCCTTGTTATTTCCGTCTGACATGAAATGAGTGAATCATTAGCATTACCCGGCACTATAGGCAAGGCAAGAACCGTTACCATGGTAATAATAATCAGACACGTCCAAACTATAAGTCAGATGTGCCTTTCGGAGGTTCTCTGCTCAGCCTTCGCTTGTGACTTTTCCAGTTGGTCGCAGTCACCGCTCTGGGGAAACCAGAAAGCCGCAGCTTCCCAAAAGAGCAGTTATGGATGTAGGAGGCATTCTGGTGATTTAACAAAAAGCATGAAAACAAGGTTTCGTTGAAGGTGGGGTTGGAGAAGGAGAGGCAGAATAAAGGCAGGTGAAAAAATCTTTTTTTTTTGTTCCCTGACTCTCGCAGAAGCGATGCATGGCGTTAGGAGGACTCTTGCAGGAATCAGTAGATATCGCAGCCGACAAAGAAGCTTTAAAGAACAAAAGAAACATTCTAAAAAGAGAACACGGTTTATCTTGGGCTCAGTATGCCTCACATCCCAGGGCTGGCCAAATGCCCAGCCTCAGAGAGAAGCAATTCTTCATTTTAAGGAAGGGAAGGGCCAGGTAAAACCATCCCAGTGCTCTCACCGTCCTGAAGTCCCTACCAGCGTGAAATATGAGCCTGGCCCTTTCCAGATATAAGAAATCGAATACATCATAATACACATTCAAACAGCAGCAAGAATAACTTATGCCCAAAGTTGGAAATCAGATAGCACCCCTACACACAATATGATCATAAAGAAAATTATGGATTGTGCAGAAATGGTAAAACTCACGTAGGAATTACAAGAGAGGGAAGAGAAGGAATATTATGCAGTCTGGAAAAAACGGTATAATTGGTTGGATGACAGGACAATAAGAATAAAAATAATATAAACAAATAAATATATGTATGTGTGTGTATGTATGTATGTATGTGTGTATGTATATATGTATGGTATTCAGCTTTGTTCGGGTATTTTCCCACGTCATTGTAGTTGTGCTTTTAAAATTGTAGCAACGTTTCGGCAGAATCTCATCTGCCATCATCAGGCTTTTGTATTGTGTTCCTCTGTGAGTCAGACTTTTACAGTTGTTGTGTATGTATGTATGTATGTATGTATATATATATATATATATGTTTTCTGAGGTTCTCGCGGGTATTTGTATGTGGATCTTTGGTTGTTCGGGTTTTCTCCCGCGTAAGATTCGAAGTATCTAGGCCTAGATACTTCGAATCTTACGCGGGAGAAAACCC